>LKEB01000031.1:0-89048 GCA_003795295.1 Cytospora leucostoma | reverse complement strand
CACTACTGAGCCAGTTACGAGGGATGAAGAAGTGCCTCCTCATGCTTTCCCAGGGTTGACTTGCACCTACACGCAGCTTTCATGTGCGCACCCACAGCGCTTCGTCCAGAAACAACCTGCCATCCCACAAGTGTGTCTCGATGCAACTGGGCGTGAATGCAAGCAGGGTGTCTGACTTTGTGGGGTGGTCCTCCCAACATGCCCCCTGCCGACGTACATAGGTAGGTATTCGATAGAGCACCGTCCAGTATCTCGTCCTTTATAGTTGCGCCTCCTTCTGTCCCCAGAAGATGATTTCAAACCTTCAAGGAACCACAGGCCATTGAACATGGCGACTGGCTGTGAAACGAGTTCATACTAACGGGTATATCTAAGTCAACAGGCCAGATCGGCGCTGTTTTAGTAATCTATTTACTTCGACTACCAAATTATCCTTCGGAATGATTGTTCCTCGATTCTTTTCTCTGTCAGTCTCAGTGGCCCCTTCGGCATCGCTCAGTTTGTCTCTAGCGACCTTGAGCCTCACATTACCGGCAGCCAGCTCATCTGGGCCAAGTATGACAGTGATGGGTACTCTTCCAGCCGCTCTGAATTGTTGCATCAGCTTCGGCTTGGCTTTTCGCAGAAAGGTAGCCCGTATACCTGCCTTAGTGAGTTGCCCCAATACGCCATACGCTCCAGCAGGAGTCCGTCGTCTTTGCCCCCAGAGGCAACGATATCAATGTCGACTTCTGGGCCGGATTGGGACCCTCCTTTTTCCTTTGGTCGTCGTGCATCAAGAATGGTGTAAATCCGCTCAAATCCGAAAGAGATCCGCACACAGGGTACGTGGCGATTGCCGTACATTCCAACCAGGTTGTCATATCGGCCGCCGGCTGCGATGCTCCCAACTTGAACTTCTTCTGTCTTGCTTTCAGAAGTACTTGTTCTGTCGGGTAGCGCAGTAACAATTTCGAAGATAAGACCGGTGTAATAGTCCAGCCCTCGTGCGAGGGATAAATCGAAGAAAACTTTATCTGCGATATCATACGCCTCGAGATAGGACACCAGTAGGTTGAGCTCTTCAACCCCTGACTGGCTATCGTGGTTTTCCATAAGTCTCGAGTTTGACCTCAGGAAAGTCAGCATCTTCCGCATGTCGCCTCGGTTCCGCACAAAACCGCCAATCTCATCAGCGACGCCGTCTTCCAGACCTTTCTTCTCGATCATTTCTCTCCTGACCTCGTCCCATGATACCTTGTCAAGCTTGTCGACGGCCGAGCTAACAGGACGTATCTTCTCATCTGGCACTCCTGCCACTGCCAAAATACCGTCGAGGATGCGCCTGTGATTGAGTTTGATGGTGACTTTGATGCCCAGGGCCTGAAATGCCTCAGTGGCGATAAGCAGGATCTCGGCGTCCGGGATCGTAGGCTCGTACTCGCCCGCGATGTCGAAGTCGCACTGGTAGAACTCGCGGTATCTTCCCCGCGTCATCGCAGGCTGGTCTCGCCGATACACCTTCGCGATGTGATAACGACTGACTTGGGTGACATTGGATTTCATTGCTATCCAGCGTGCGAAAGGCACAGTGAGATCGTAGCGCAGAGAATAGATCTCGCCTCCCTGGTCCTCCAGATTGTAGATGAGCTTCGAATCCTCTCCGTATTTACTGAAAAGAATGTCCCTCAACTCAAACACGGGAGTTCCCAGCTCCTGGCCTCCATGGCACTCAAACACGCCGCTGAGTGCCTGACTGCATATACTGTTAGCCGAAGCCGGGGCCACATTCTGGCTATATGAAAGTCTTGTACGTACAATATTTGTTTACGCAGCTTTACTTCCAGGCCGAACCAGTCTTGGGTTCCTTTCGGCGTTTTCAGCTGGAAAGGAGTTGTATCAGCCGTGCACGGTGCGGGACGTCAACTCTGTCTTTCGTCTTTCCATCTAGATGACAGGTAATAATGCACTTCAACAAATGATTTCGGAAACGCATGCAAAGAAAGCATGTTTGGAAGGAAGGGAAGAGAAGGGAAAGTCGCCCCCCCCCCCTCCGATGCTATCATGTCGTTATATATATATGCTTATTACAAGTATGTGGTCTACACGATAGATCTCGCAAACGGTGGCGTGGATCATTTGACTCATACCACGATCTGAGGGACTAGAATTGTCACCAGGTTGAGTAATCCCGGCCAGCACACCTGCATCAAAGGTACAAAGCACTGAGAACCTATCACGTATATATGAGGTTAGCTAATGCACACGCATTAGCGGTCGCTTTTGCACTCTCGTGATAGTTATGAGCCCGGTTAGCTCAGTGGTTGAAGTCCACGTTCTCTGAGTTCTTATACTATACGAGGGGTGATTACGCTATTCTATATTCTAGCCGGACCCCCGTACTTTGATCCCTTGCTTGGGAAAGTCCCTTAATTAGGGGAGAAGCCCCTAACTTGGGAGTCGCGAGTTCGAGACGCGACGACTGGAATAGGCCTACTAGTTTAAAGACTCTGGCTATATTAGATCTTACCGTATGGTAAAATCTAGGGGGTATATCACGTATATATGAGGTTAGCTAATGCACACGTATTAGCGGTCGCTTTTGCACTCTCGTGACAGAACCCGTATATATAAAAAGTACAGCACGGTCGACGGTTTCAAGGTACAGCTTAGTACAGTCCTATTGCTAAATAAGAGGGTATCAGCTTTCAATCTGAGCGTACCTAGGTAGTTCTCATTGAGGATTCAATCGGGTAAATGATCAGTAGCTGGGCTTCACCAGAAGGGGCTCGGAGACACATGTGCAGGACATGGGGTGATATCATACGTTGAAGATACACTGCATCTACTGACACGCTGCGTAGCATCCGTTATCATACAGGGGCCCAATGTTCCACCAGTTGACGGCAAGCCGGCACCCATCTCAAAGATTCAAGCGCGATGCTTGTGGGGCGTGGCCTGTCTCCGGAAATGAAGCTCACCCCACGTGTTGATTCTTGTGGAAGGTGCGTAACTATCTTCTAGCAATGATTGTAACATAGAGTGAGATAAATAGGATGACCAGGTCCATACACCGTCTCGGCGAGTCGCCCAACCGCAAGCTCAAACATTTCCGCCATCTGGCATCACTACACCCAGCTTTGATAGTGCCGTCCGTGGCACTCAAACTCTGCCCCAAATGAGGCTGTCAAGTGTTTGTGGGCTCGTACTCTCGGTCTTTCTTCCCGCCCTTAGCAGCGCCATCACCGTGGGCGATCTGATGGCAAAGTCCCTCGTGGGGTACTCCCACCAGCAAGCCAAACGCGACGATGTCTCCGAGATCCTGACCGATATCGAGAACCTTGCTGAGTGTTCAGGCTGCCATGCTCTTCTTCTTGTCCTCAAAGCTCTCGCTCACACTGGAAATGATGCCTTCTGTGACGTTATCATCGACGTGTGCAAGGCACTGGGCGTAGAGGACGATGATGTCTGCGAGGGTGCAATCGACCTGGAGGGCCCGATCCTGGCGCATGACCTGCGCAAGATGGAAATACCAAGCAAGACCTCTAAGTTGCTATGCCTGACCGTATTCGGCTTGTGTCAATGGCCAGACGTCGATACCTCGTACTCAGTGACCATGTCTGAGAAGCCGACAAATGCAACACGTCCAGCAACTAGTGACCAGACGCCTATCAAGGTTGTTCATATCAGCGACATCCACGTCGACCTGAATTATACGACAGGCGCAAGCTACAACTGCACCAAGAACATATGCTGTCGGCCCTATGTTGAGGACGATGAGCCCGGAGTGACGGACTATCCGGCCGGTCCGTATGGCAACACGGAGTGTGACAGCCCGCTCAGCCTCGAAAAGAGCATGTACGCAGCAATCGAGGATCTCGTCCCAGACCGGGCTTTCACCATCTTCACGGGCGACGTCGTCGAGGGCGCCGTATGGCTGGTCACAGACGCTGAGGTGACTAACGACCTTGACGATGCATACGGGCGTATGCAAGGCATCGGACAGACGTACGCCGTGATAGGAAACCATGACAGTAGTCCGGTCAACTCGTTCCCACCGGCTGCTGTGGACACTACCATTGACACACAATGGGCATATGACACTTTATCAACCGACATTGAGGGGTGGATTGGCAGCACCGCAGCAGCGGAGGTATCGTCTAACTTTGGAAGCTACTCCGTGGTCGCGGACAATTACACGAACCTGCGTATCATCTCGGTCAACACCAACTTCTGGTACAAGTCCAACTTCTGGCTCTACGAGAAGACCATTGAGAACGACCCCTCGGGCATGCTGGCCTGGCTGGTCACTGAGCTCGAGGCTGCTGAGACGGCGGGAGAGCGGGTCTGGCTGCTCGGCCATATGCCACTTGGCTCAACAGATGCTCTGCACGACCAGAGCTACTACTTTGACACCATTATCCAGCGATTTGATGCTACTATATCCGCGGTTTTCTACGGCCACACGCACAAGGACGAATTCGAGATCGCGTATAGCAACTACACCGACCAGAGTGCAGCAACGGCGAATATGGTAAGCTACATCGCCCCAGCTCTCACACCAACATCCGGCAACCCGACATTCCGCGTATATGAAGTCGATCCCGTCACGTTCGCCATTCTCGACTTCACCGTATACTACACCAATATCTCCAGCCCGACCTACCAGACAGACGGACCCACATGGGAAGCCCTTTACAGCGTCAAGGACACATACGGTAGCCTTCTCGGGTACACAGACTCATCGGCTGAGTTGACGCCTGCCTTCTGGCACAACGTGACCGAACTTTTCGACAGCGACGACACTGTTTTCCAGCAGTATTATTCTCGCAAGACCCGTGACTACAGCACGGCCACCTGCACGGATGACTGCAAGACTACCGAGATCTGCCAGCTCAGGGCCGCACAGGCGCAGTACAACTGTGGGACAGTCAGCCCCGGCGTCAACCTCAGGAAGAGTAAAGCCAAGAGGGACCTCGGTGATGGCGAGGTTGTGAACGGGCACAATCTTCATGAGTGCGAGGGTTCCAACCTGGCCCCCGTGATGTCGAGTATCTACTCGACTGAGGGGTTGAGTGCTTTGGAAGACGCTTTAGTGGGTGTCGCTGGGAAGGATTTCTTGAATACGACTGTGAATGGGACGTATGACGTTACTTCCTGAGTCGAATGTTCTTGATCGTGATCAAATCAAACAGATCCAACCGCGTCTTCCGTTCCACGCCGTTAGCAAAGTGATGCATGCTTGAGGTCTGGGACTGACTGTTGGGCCCGGATCACTGCGGCTTGGCGCCAGAGCCCTAAATTATTACCCAGTATTGTCATCTTCTAATAGCAACTATGCTTAGTCGACTTCCTGCGCCACTAATCTTTAAACCGCCCTCTACCCTCAAGCAGTGATTATCTGCTCCGATGGGCCACCAGACGCTTTGCGTTGCCCGCCCGCCCGGACGTTGTTGGTCCCAAAGCCCCAGGACCAGTTGACTCCCGTTCGAGTCCTGAAAGGGACCCCAACTTACCAAAACCCCTTGTTGGAGCCGTATATACAGGCCTACTGATCATCAGGTCTAGTCAATCGGAAGGATGGAGACTATGTGTATTGTAGGGAACTCATACGACTACAAGATACGTTTGCGAAGCGGACGTGTGGCTGCGGAAGCTCGCCTGCGGACGCTGCCTGCTCCTGCACACTTGCCGTTTTGCTTCTTGCCATGATGCGATCGTGTCATTGGAACATACCCCTCAAAGACGGCACCACCGGCTTCAACATCCATGGTCGGAGCGAAGGCCGGATGCTTCGGCACACAACCGGGTAGCACGGCCACCGGCGCAGCAGAAGCTCAAGTGCTCAGAATGTGGTGATGATCCGGACTTCACACAACAGAGGTATTTCAATAGTCCCTCCAATCGAATACTGGCTATATAGGTATATGGCTTTTGGATAACCAGCATTACATAGCCATTCCAGGGCCGGTGCTTGGTTGAGCCTGTATCTGATCATCGTATAACATCCGACCCTCCATCCGTTACATACAAGCTTGACTGAACGGACGAAGGATCATGCTAGCCCTGATAAGCATAGCCGCGGCCTGACCGGGATAGCAATGGAGACAATGGATATCTAAGAGGTTTTAGACTTGGTCACTAGGTGGTGGAGAGTATTGGCCGTTCTGCTAATTATCTATCGCCCTTGCTCTCTGTGCGTGGTTTGAAATCTGGCCCGTGTGTAATATCATGTTCGCCAGGCTCGCACGTGGTGCTATCGGGTTTGACAAAGATGTATGTGGTGTATGTTGTGACCACGGACGGTTCGTTCTTGTAAGTTACTATGTACCAGGGGATCGAGTAGATGCCCACTTCGGCAGCCCACACGGCAGTGGACCACAGTAGTAACAAATTGGCTGACCGGTTATACACATCTTCCTAACTATGGGGTAGTTCATATGTAGGACCCAGAATTTCTGTGCCATTCTTACTGCATACCTAATTGGGCTATCGATTATACACCACTCCGCCGAAGTCCTCATTACACAGTTCGCAATTCTCGCGAGTATCGCCGTGGGTGAGTTTGGTCCGTTGATTCGAATATTGAACCCTCCGTTAAACCGGCACCAAGCAAAATACTACCTACCTATATGTAGGTATGCACTAACTTAAAACTTCCTGGTGCGGGAAACGACGGGCTGGATCTCCGTCGCTTCCGTACGTAACAGATTTAGTCCCCTCCTGGAAAGGGAGGTACAAGGCCATGAAAGCCCTAGCTCTGACAAGACACCTCAAGATGTGTCACCAACCCAGGAGCTCTTTGCTGTGTCCCCGAGATGAAGCCGCCGGCGAACACGATGAAACCCTCCTCACATGCCAAGTATGATAGTAGGGTATCAATGGACAACTCAGCGGGCATCAAAAGCGCCACAGACAAATCGAGGGTGGCCGTACCAGGGTGTGACCCGGTTTAAGCAGCGTGCATAATCACGACTGCTATCTACACAATAGCAACCGGGAGTAAACATGCATGTGAGAAAGGGCGATGTTGATGTTCGTGGTTGGCAAGCCTCTCAAGCTTCCTGTCTGGCTCTAACTTTGGGAGATAAGCTGCGGCCGCGTGATGGTGTGTTTCATTTTTCAAATCCTTCTGGAATCAGGTACAAGCTTGATAAGCTACTAGTACTTACTCTTGGACGTTGCTCACCCTAGGGTAACATCAACCTCCAGGGCTGGCGTCGCATCGCTGTGTTCCCGCAGGCAGCTTGACTACGTGATGCCAAACTTCAAGGTCAGCTTAGGATCTTAGTTTCCCCGTATAGCCTCGACGATCGGCAGATAGTGGTTGTTTCAGCAGGTTTTGCCTCCGATGAAGAAAGACGAATGTCCTTGTTGCGTCTCGATGAGGTAGTCCCCACTGTTACCGAAACATTTTAGGTTCAATGAAACTTTGGAGATCACACCGCTGGAGAGAAGTAGCGTCAGGCATTGTTCCAGTGTGAATCTAGTGCATATGCAACGGTTATACTTTAGAGTTTTGCTTTAACTCTGGTATAATACAATCAACCTTCCTCACTGAAGTCATAATCGATTGCTCTATCTTCACCCCTAACCCTCACATTCACCCGCAGTGGGGCTTCTCGATTCCGCCATATGACGATCAGTGTGTGAGTAGGCGATGTCGGACAAGTTCCGTGGAGCGAGAGGCAAATAGGCTCCATAATATCGCATTTCCGGTGGATCAAAACTCCTCATCTTCCGCCTTCTCGTACATAATAGGATTTTATGGGTAAAGTACTCATCACTTTTACGTGCGGGGTCTTATCAACTTTACCATCCAGGCCAACGTACGTACGTCCACCCGTCGTATGCTGCAAGATATCGTTAACTTTCTACTATTTATAGAGTCTGTTATAGTGAGTGCATGTGCTAAGCCTTGCAGTCCAAAGTCTAACCTTATACCCACTACCCAGATATCTACCTAGATATATACCTGCATCGTATGACTTCTAATCTCCTTTGCATCGTTTGGGCTCAACTGACATTAACCAGAATTCCCTTATACTAAAAACTCCGCCACATCCGCCAGCATGTCGGGTCTCACACTGAGCCATCTCGTCTTCGAGGCGGCAGACAAGGACGCAGCAGCCGTCGTCGTGCCAGCCCTCGCCAATGCTGCTCTTTCGCGGACCGAACTGAAACAGCTCAGTCTAGAGGCTGCTGCTGGAATCCTAGCTCTCCGCAAGCGTGATGCCCTTGGTATAGAAGGGCACCATGTCGTGGCATTCGCGCTGCCTAACGGCCTCCCTTTCGTCCTTGCCTTCCTCGGTGTGACGTCCACGGGTGCTATTGCTGCCCCTTTGAATCCTGCGTATACGGAGCCGGAGTACGAGGTATGCTTGTTGAGATCTGCGCGATTGTTGGCCTTGATGAATGTGGCACTGACAGGAATTCACAGTTCTACCTCAGTGACACCAAGGCTGGGGTTTTGGTTGTAGATGAAGCCAGTGCCAAGGAGACTTTCCCAGGTGTTGCGGCAGCTCGGAAGCTGGGCATCCCAGTAATCACACTTGGTGTACAAGTCAAAGAAGGCGGTGGAGCTGGATCAGTCTCCCCGGTGATCAAGCTGCTCCCTCAGCCCGGCAAGGACGCTACCAATGGCACGCACACTGAAGAACAGAGCGGCGGTGATGATGCGCCTGTTCCTACTCCTACCTCCGAAACGCTGGCCTTGATACTGCACACATCGGGCACCACCGGCACGCCCAAGGCGGTTCCTCTATCGCACCAGAACCTTGGGCAGAGCGCGCTCAACGTCGCCGGCGGATATAGCTTGGGTCCCGGAGACCGTGGCTACCTGATTCAGGTCCTTTTCCACATTCACGGCATTGTGGCCAGCCTGCTCGCCCCTCTTGTCTCTGGCGGCAGTGTGGTTATTCCCAACAAGTTTGACGCCGGCGTCACCTGGCCCCAGTTTGCCGCTCTGAAGTGCTCCTGGCTCACGGGTACTCCTTCGGCGCTGCAGATCCTCCTTCATGCTCCTAAGGCAGGCCCGGATCTGGGGATCAGGTTCCTGCGTAGTTGCTCGTCGCCATTGTTGCCCTCGACTTTCAACAGCTTGCAGGAGGTCTTCCAGTGTCCCATCCTTGAGGCGTATGCCATGACAGGTGAGTGGCGTCCTGCAGCTGGTCTCCTTTAGCCCAGCTCCTGCCCGCAGGAGACTTATGATACTGATGACTCGCTGTACACAGAGAATGCTCATCAAATGACAACCAACACCCCGACCGATGCCAAGCCTGGCTCTGTGGGTAAGGCAGCAGGCACTGTCCAGTTGGAAATCTTCAGCGATGAATCAGTCAGCCCACTCGGAATCAACAAAGAGGGCGAGGTGTGCATCACAGGACCATCAGTCACGAAAGGCTACCTCGGAAACCCTAAAGCCAATGCCTCAGCCTTTTTCAAGGACGCGAATGGCGTGCGGTGGTTCCGCACCGGTGACATTGGCGTGCTCGATGAGGGACGCCACCTGTCGATTGTCGGCCGCAGGTCCGAGATTATCAACCGCGGTGGCGAGAAGATTTCGCCGCTGGAGGTTGACGAGGCCATGATGCTCTGTGCTGCACCATACATCAGGGAAGCGGCGTGCTTCTCGGTCCCCGATGACTTCTTCCATCAGGAAATTGAAGCAGCCATTGTCCTTTCTGACGATGCCCCTAGCAACCTGCACGACCAGCGTGAGATTCAACACCTCCTGGAAAAGCGCCTCGCAGCATTCAAGATACCGAAGCGTATCCATTTCTTCGAGGGCAAGATCCCGAAGGGCCCCACGGGCAAGATTCAGCGCGTGCAGTTGTCGAGAAAGCTGGCGCGTCCAACTGGATCATCGGGAGATGCTGCAAAGCCCCAGGGAGGCGACAAAACTGAGCTTTCTGAACGCATCAGAAAGATCATCGTCGAAGGATTGCGTGCGGACCCGGCAACGGTCAAGCCTGCCACCACACTTCTTGAGCTGGGCGCCGACTCGATGAACCTGACGAGAACGTTGGGCAATCTTCGTCACGCGGGCTTTACCATCGACATGTCCGATGTCATCCTGAACCCCACCGTCCAGCGAGTAATTGATATCTGCGCCAGTTCATACTCGTCAAACGGATCAGCATCTGCCGCACTACCCGGCAAGAATGTTAACGTTGTTGATATCCCCGCTCCCTTCTCCGTGCTCAAAGAATCCCTTGAGGAGGCAGCGAGCTTGCCATCGCTTGACGTCGTCTTGGAGGACGTAGCTAAGCAGGCAGGACTACAGCGTGACCAGCTCGACGAGGTCCTCCCCCTTGCCCAAGAACAGAAATGGTTACTCGATACGGCTATCTCGCCGAAATTGGGCCTTCAAGATACCCCAGTGACCTGGATGACCACTGGTGCAGCAATCAAGCCCACTGTAGACATCGAGAAGCTCAAGTGGGCTTTCACGGAGGCAGCCAAGGTTGAACCGGTGAGTTTCGGGTCTATGTCCAGGCCATTCGGTACCAGACGCAAGCTAATATGTTGCTCTTCAGTTGCCTCGCTCCTTCTTTGCCCAGGTGCCCGGTTCTGACGTGTGGGTGCACGCCATTGCGAAACCCGGGGCGCTGCCACTCGTATGGGAAGAGTTGTCTGCGTCTTCGAAACAAGATGCGCTTGCCAAACTACAAGCGAAGCACGATAAGTTGCGCTACACACCTGGAGTTCTCGCTTCGGTAAGTTCATATTCCCAAAAGTCAACGAATGCACATGTGTCGTCGCAAAAGCTAACATTGTACGGCAGCAACTATATCTCATCAGCTATCCCGACGAGAAGGGCGAACAGGCCCGCAGTCTCTTCACCTTGGACTCGCATGTCTTGACAGACAACATGTCCCGCTCCTTGCTGCGCGATAACGTCGTCAAACTCTACCTCGGGGAGGCGTCCATAGAGAATCTCCCACAGGTACCCGTGCCCTCGTCCGTCTGGGCCAAGGCCCTCCTACAAGTCTTCAAGGAGGACTCCGTCAGCAAGACCAGATACTGGCAGAACGATTTCAAGAGCCATGCTATCACTGGTAAGCCAGCATACTTGCCCCCTGCGGAGGCCGGCTTAAAGGCGATTGCCAACTACTACGTCACCGATGATGCGACTGCGAAGGGATCCATCTGGAAGGGGGACATCGCAGGCCTGTCCGTCCTGATGGGCATGACAACGCCCACCTTGATCCAGACCATTATACCGCTAGCCGTAGCCGCATTCGAGTACCAGGGCACACGTGCACTGCCCCCGTCGGTCCGCTACACCTTCGCTACCTCGGCGCGGACGGGCATCATCCCCGAGATCCCCAACAGCGAGCAGCTCCGCGGCCTTGGCATAGCCGAGGTGCCCTTCAGCTTCTTGCTGTCCGTCGCCAAGCAGTCCCTGTGGCTGCACATGCAGCAGGCTTCTCTCAAGCTGGCCGACTCGACGAAGCACTACCACGCCTCAGCCCGCGACAGCACCGAGGACTCGGCAATCAGGTTCATATGGCGAGAGGTGCCGGCCGGCAGCGACTGGTCAAACACCATCGAAGCTGAGGGCGAGCGCATCTCTCTTGGTCTCCCGGCCCAGATCTATGTCTTGGCCATGCGTCTCGGCCCTGATACGCTGGGGATGGTTGATGGTGAGACAGAAGAGTATGCGCAGTGGCGCAGCAAGAATGGCTTCCCAGTTGGTTTCATTCCTGTGCTGCAGCGTACGCTCACGTTCTTGGCTGAGAACAAGGACCACGTGGTCGACCTCACGCTCGACGATCTGATCAAGGCCGTGTGGGCTTAGGCCATACTGACATGTTAGCATCTGTGTTGGGAGTCATGCTTGGCTCTCCAACAACTACATGTTACAAGTGGATTAGGCATCCTTTGCATAACTACACAGCTATACAGTCTGTGGGAGTATGCATGACCATCGGTTCGCTAGCAGGTAGCCGGCAAGGAGTCCCAAGATTATAGTCATAGATACAGGACTGTACATTTCCTTTTGCTTTCAACAAGCTATCTTCAGCTCTGACCATATCAATGAGGTTGTCTATGTAAACTGTGTCACAAATGAGCATCTCCGTATTCAATTTGAGGTTTCATGCTTCATGGTAAACTTCTCCACTCGCTTCTCACTGTCCAAGATGCTTGAAGGAAGAAGTGTGGGGCAACATCTGCCAATGGGGAAAATAGACACGCTCGAAATCAGAGATCCGGATCCATAAGAGAGATATAAGCCACCGATGCGACCCTATCACCAGGGTAGAACGGGAAATCCTCTCGGTTTCTACTACCACGAGAAAGTCGCGAGCTCGGGAAGAAGATGGTGCAACTGGCGGAAGAAATATTGACAACAGTGACGCCCTAGAATTGAACAGTATATAAGATACAGCGGACGTCAGACCTTCTCTTAGATAGATTACTATAAACTATCAGAAGACGATCGCCCTTCGGCTTCCAATCATTTTACAAAGCCGCAGCCATGTTGTCCCCCATATACCTCTGCAGCATCCTCCCCCTTGCGCCCTTCTTCCAGGTCGTGTCGGCCGTACCCTTTCCCAGCCAAGGTGACAATGTCACTTCAGCACGACCTCCAGCTTTCTTCCTCGCTGGTGACTCAACAACAGCAATCCAGTCCTCAGACGGCGGTGGCTGGGGCGTCGGCTTCCTGTCTACCCTGAAGACCCCTGCCTGGGGCATCGACTATGGCCTGAATGGGGCAACGACAGTGTCGTTTGTCAAGCGCGGGAGGTGGGCGGATGTGATCAGTTCTGTACAGAACAGCACCGCAGACTATAATGTCTACGTTACCATACAGGTGAGTTGAGGAGATCAAGGGCTTGATACCATGCCGAAGTGGAACAATCAACGGACAATCCTCTTGGCTAACGAAAAGTTAGTTCGGTCACAATGATCAGAAGTCTTCGGCAAACATATCGTTGAGCGAGTACCAGACTAACTTGGAAAACCTTGCGACCGAGGTGAAAGAGCTTGGCGGGACTCCGGTATGTCCTGTTATCTAGCCAAACCTTAAGCAACACAATCTTCCAGACTCTAATTATATCTAGATCCTCGTCACTCCAATTACCAGGCGTAAATTCAGCTCCGAGCATGTTGCAATCAACAACCTTGCTGAACAGCGTAACGCCACTATTGCAGCTGCCAACAGCACGGATACATGGTACATCGACTTGAACCAGGCGTCTCGGGAGTATGTTGATGCTATTGGCGAAGAGGCCGCACAGGTGTATGACCTAAATGGCAACGATACGACACATTTGAATGACTATGGCAGTGTGGTGTTTGGAAACCTGGTGGCGGATCTGATCTTGGGCCATCCACCGGTAATTGGCGATGTCGATTGGCAGCCGTCGCAGGATTATTACTTGGCCCAGTGGATCAAGCCGAACCAAACAATAACTAGCGAGATCTGGAGCGGCGTTCCGGCCTAAGTACTCGAGGTAGCATTTGGCCAAGATGTCAGGCTCGATGGCCAGGTTATTTGTCTATTTGCTGAGCACAGACCTACTCAGAAAGGGAGAAGTCGGTGAAGGAATTTGTAGAAATTCTGGATGATGTCTCGCTTGTTCTACGTCCATGTGTACTATATATGTACCTACTATCTACGGTGTAGGTGACTATATATCAAGAAAGCAACAGCATAGCAGGGCATGGCTACAGAAGCACGATATTCCGAAATCACCTTGGCAAGACCAGAGATGTAAGCCAACGGCAAATTTGCCCGTCCTCGAACATGGTTGATAACGCTGCGTTGTACTACTAAGGCCCTCCTTGAGCATCAATCTCGAGTGCTCCAGATGTTGCACTCGATGCCTTCTATTGTTCAACGTTACTCGAATTTGTCGGGTACTCGTGAATAGAGTGTGCTCATTACATCTTATCGTTCTCGAGACACTCACAATGTAGAGGGTGGTACACTGACAAAGGTCACTACTTCGAATATATCATGCCGTTGAGACTTTGACGTGTAGTCGTAGCCAATGGCCAGCTCCCTTGGCGATGGTTGGGGTTGGGGTTATGCTCGGCTCCAAATATCGTCCGGATGATCGATCGCCGGTCGAACGGGCAGGGCCACCCCTCTTCAGTGTTAAACGTCAGACTACCCTACACCTTGCTACTTTTTTTTTGTTGACAACTACTTAGTGAACTGTGTACAATGTCTCATCGTACTCGACTCATCGCCAACTTTCCGGCGCTTCTGCGCGGGAAGCAAGGCCCAGGAGCCCTTGGGCGATCCCGTGTAATGGCTCCTCTTGTGCGGCAGCTCCGCGCTCATTACCCCTATGGCCACTCTCGTCGCATGAGCTCCCTGTTGAGCAACAATTCACCTCGGCCTGGGAAAAAGACCCCTACTTCAGACCAACTTGCGCCTCTGCACGATAGCGCGTTGGATAGAAGAAGTGCATCATCTCCGAAACGCCTGGGGCGACTTGTCCATGCATTCGAGGACAATGACCACGTATTACTCAACTTCGAGCACGACAACGTCGATAGGCCAGCTGGGTTTTCCAAATTATGGTTCCGCGACGCCTGTCCATGTAGCGAATGTGTGAGCGAGTCTTCAGGCCAGAAGAGATTTGCTACTTGCGACATCGATGCGGACCCTCAGTTGGAGAGCTGCAGAGTCACGAACGACGGCGAGTTGGCGTTGGTGTGGGCCAAAGATCTCTTGACTGGAAACAGCCACACGTCTATCTACAGTCTGGATTTCCTCCAGCAGGTGGTCTTGGTGAAAGGCGGACTCCATCTCCACTGGCGTTTCACACCCGAGCGGGTATTCTGGGCCAAGCGCCGTCTCACAGATGAACTGGATGCGCGGTTCATCAATTATGATGACTGGATGGCTGGCGGTGATTCATTTGCGAAGGCGTTTCTGGACCTGATCACATGGGGGCTCATCTTCGTCAGAGGCGTGCCTGAAAGCCACGACGCTGTTCAGGATATTGCGAGCAAGATCGGCGACTTGCAGTTAACCTTCTATGGACTGACATGGGATGTTATCTCGAAGCCCAACGCGGAAAATGTCGCATACACCAATGAATTCCTCTGTTTACACCAGGATCTACTCTACTGGAGGGAAACGCCTAGGCTACAGTTGCTACATTGCCTCAAGAACGAATGCCCAGGGGGCGAGTCCCTCTTCAGCGATGGCTTGCGAACTGCTTGGGAACTAAAAACAAGCCACGAAGATATATACAAGGTTTTGACGGATCATGCTGTTGACTTTCATTACCACAAGCATGGGCATTTCTATCACAGCCGCCGGAACGTTATCAGTACGAAGGCCGCTTATCCCATCAAAGTCAACTGGTCACCACCTTTTCAGGCGCCATTCCACCAGAAACCCAATGCTCTTGGCGTCGGCAATAGTGACGGGCTTCATAAATGGCGCGAGGCCGCCAGGATATTCAGGGATAACCTAGAATCGCCCAACAATATGCTACAATACCGGTTGCAGCCTGGAGAATGTGTCCTGTTCGACAACCAGCGGATCCTGCATGGACGGACGAATTTTGATACCTCCGCTGGGCATAGACATCTGAGGGGAGGATATATAGAT
Organism: Cytospora leucostoma; assembly: GCA_003795295.1. Lineage (NCBI taxonomy): Eukaryota > Fungi > Ascomycota > Sordariomycetes > Diaporthales > Cytosporaceae > Cytospora > Cytospora leucostoma. The sequence continues at coordinate 73,486 of LKEB01000031.1, read as the reverse complement.
ACGCAGACTCTGTCCAGCGCTTTTGTAAGGCTTGGGGAACTGGGTGCGCTGGGAGCGCTGGATGGGAGACCCGTTGACAGATGGGATGCATGGGAGTAGGGCGGAACTTTGCCCAAAAGATTGCTTCAAATGATGAGACGATGCCTGTGATTATGAACTACAGGTTTATGGATAGCAGAAGGAAGCCAAGTTCATCTCACTGGTTGATAGATCGTTAACCTTTATATCTTGTGCTACCTACCCCTTCTCTGTTCCTGTTGGAAGTCATGCTAGTGTTTTGTGCCATTGGTACTGAACGCCTGGGTTTCCCGGTAGGTTCAATAGGTCAGATAGACAAGACAAGAAGCAACGGCTCAATATTCAAAGCTTCAGCTTCGAGGGAAGGGTAATTGAAGCTGGGCGTACAACACTCGCCAGCTTCACAACCACAGTCATGGGTGTCGGAGCACGCCTCAACACGTCCATATCACTCCCACATATCATAACTTAATAAGTGATATATTTATGTTAACATCCTGCAAGTATGTCAGCATTGGACTGCGCCCAGGTGCCGTCGAGGTGATATGTGTAGATAGGACACCTAGACAAGAAGACCATTGATGCTCGTCATCGTGAAGTTGAGCTGTGTGACTTGAGTAGACTCCAGTCACTGATATGTCGGAGACAATCCAAGTCCAGATTGACGAACCTTCCCGGACACTCAGCTAAGCATACTGTTATTCTTCACGGCCCTCGCTCGGTAATTATTAAGCCCATCACAGACAGTCAGGACCGGTTTTGGGAGAGGTTACGACCATTTGGAGCAAAGTCGAACCGGTCAAGAGACACTGTATGGACACAGAAAACCCAATGCACTTGAGGTACAGGGAGAAGTAAACATGCGGCTAGCGATCGCCAATGTCGCCAATACGCAAAGGACCCGGAATCGTCGATTAGTGTCACTTTCCGCCGTCATTATGATCAAGACTAAATGGCTCGGTGAGACAACCTTGGAAGATGCGTTCGGGCACCATACAGGGCGATTAGGTGAGTAAAAAAGATTTCCGAGGAACAACTGAAACAGCCGACCTGGGCATTCGCAGACCTGGGGTGTGAGATTCAAAAGCGCCTGCTGCTGCTCTCACGCACGCACTGGTTCCCGGTTTTGACTGCGCGAGGACGGGGTTCTTTACGAGTTGACCACTGGGGAGCAGGATCGTCCATCCCTACTGAGTACCGATCCCATACACCTCCAAACCAGGCGATCGAAGAATTGGGTTCACGGCGTTTGGCTTTACAATGGCGGACGGTCAATCATTGGGTAGCAGCCTGTGGTCAAGATCACGCACAAGGGAAACTTTTCAAGGAATGTTCAACATACTAAAGCCCCGGATGGGGCAAGCGTCAAACACTTAGTAATTACACAGGATGGCGTCGGGACGGCACACAAGCTTCATTGGGTGGGGGCAAATGCTCCTCTTATTCGGATTCGATCAAGACAAAAACGACAATGAATAAACACTATAAACATGCATCCTCTGCATTCCATGGATGTATAACCAGCCAGCCGATGTATGGTTTGTACGCCTTTAAAAATTTGTATCGAGAAGTAACTTGCGCAGTGAAGCTGGAGAGACCACGGAGTCGAAATGATCTCCAGCCGCGTCAACCCCTTCCAACCCACACAAAAAAGAAACGTCGTCCCAAGCGCGCAGAGCTTGGTCGGTGGTATCATTTGGAAGCGGACAGGGTGTTGGTATAGTGCGAGTACGACAAAAATAAAAGTCGTTCTGTCAGATCCAAGTCCAAATAGCAAGCAGTGTCCTTGTCGGGGCGCGTGATAGTTACGCTCATATATTCGTCATGGTAGATGGCAGCAAGTTGGGAGGGACACGATCCCTGACCATCAGCTTCGAGAACATATATTTGGAAGATAAGCCAAGCAGATGGCCACCCGAGTGCGAGTGATCCCGCAGAGCTGCTTAGTAGCCAAGGTTGACAGTGATCTTGAGGCCACCGTCAATGTTCAGACCAACACCGTCAGCGTCAGCAAGGTCGGCAGTGTAGGCGTTGTCAACGGATGTAGCACCGGCAGAGATGCTGGAGCACTGGGAGGAGTCGCTCTCCAGGCAGACCTGCATACCGTTAACGGTGAGACCGGCGTCCTGGGCAACGATGCAAGAGGCGTCGGCACCGGACCAGTCATCGTTGCTGCTGTTCTGGGCGTCCCACTCGACCCAGGTCATACCGACTTCACCGAATGTGGTAGTGAGAACATCGCTGATGCTGGTACCCTCGATACAGGCACCGCCACCCTGGGTGTTGGCATCCAGGGCAATGTACTGCTCAGCACCGGCAGCCAGGGTGAAGGTGGTGGCAGTGTCGCTGAGGAAGAAGCCATCAACACCACCATCGGAGCCAATCTTGTTCCAGACCACGCAGAACATGTCGCTGGAGCCACCGAAGAACTTGACAGTGTTGTCGTACTTGGAGGCCAGGTCGGAGTTGCCGAGGAGCATGATGTTGCAGCCATAGTCGCTGTCCTCTCCAGTGTTTCCGGCGTACTTGATCTCGGCGGTGGTGGCGCGCTTCTTGGATCCGGACGAGCAGTAGTCGGAGAACGAGGTGTACTCGGTCACACCAGAGCCGCTGGAGCTGGAGCTGGAGCTGGAAGAGGTGGAGGTGGCCGTGGCCGAGCTGATCGAGGTGGAGGTGGAGGCGGAGACCTCAGTTGTGGCGAACGAGGTAGAGAAGGTGGTGGCATAGACGGAGGTGGACGTAGCCGCGACCTGGAAGTTCTCGTTGGGCTTGCCAGCGACGATACCGGCAGAAGTAGGAGTGGCGGCGGCGGCGCCGTATGCCTCGGTCTGGGTCCAGAAAACCTCGACGCCGTCGATGACGGCGCTGATGATGTCGCCGATGTTGCGATCCTCGACCTGGCGGTGCTTGTTGTGGAAGCGGGCGTGGTTGGAGGGGTGGGCCGAAGCACCAATTGCTCCGAGGAGGAGGAGGGAAGTGAGGCGTGCCATTGCGAAAGTGGAGGTTATGTTGGTCTGGTTTGCTGATGAGAGAAATTGATTGCTTTCTTTCTTCTTTTCCACTGATTTCGATGCGGGGCGAATGAGTGTCGATGATTCCAAAAGAATGTGGGTTCGTGTTGTGACGGTTGCTGCTTGACTGTGAAGAACACGAAGGAAGGGAGTGAGTGGCCGGGCACCGGAGTGGGCAAGAGAGAGTGAATAAAAAAAGCGAGGCTTTTCTTCTTGTCAGACTGCTAAAGAGCGTGGGGTGGGTGAGGGAGAAAGAAGAGAAGGGAGAAAGAGGTTGGGATCGGAAAGTAGGGAGATGTAGGCCTTCTAAAAGAATGAAAACGATCAATGTGCCGAGTGGGTGAGTGGGTAAGGGGCACCAAGGAAGACGGCAGGGCGGCCGGGGGGTGAGATTGAAAAGAGAAAGACGGTGGGGACGAAATAGATTGGGTGGGCCATGTTCCCCCCCTCAACCCAGTTACCCAGGTACCCAGGAGGGGTATGGCCGGGGGTTTAGAGGTGAGGGCAACCAGGAGGGGGCCCCATACACAGCATACCGACAGGGGAGGGTTGCCAGGGGGAAGGAAGGAAGCCCAGTCCGGAGATCGAAAAGGGGAGCTTAGAAATTGCTCCCTCTCAAGCTACCTAGGTAGGTGCACTAGGTGCCACGCGGCTACCAAGGTCAACAGGCCAGGAACGGTGGTTGACCGGGGTTATGGTCTAGACAGGGGTGGGCCTTTTCTTAGCACCTTGATTGTTCCTGGGTCTTTCCTGTTCCTGAAAGACCGCGCATGCTGCAGGGATACAGGAACCAATCATCAGGCCCCATGCCAAGCCATCTCGACCAATGAGGATCCGCATGTCTGCCCTATATACACAGTACGTACTAATCATGGCCGGACCGTCAAGATGAAGAGCGGCAGCAACGGCCCAGGCTTGACCCGAGTGGGAAAGATCAGAAACGGTCCAGGCCCGTTCGACTAATGCCGCTCGCTCGCTCGTTGCTGGTCAACTCTCCAACAAAGCTGGTCCGACAGTCCGGCTGCCCGGGAACCAAGAAAGACTGCCGCAGCACAAACAAAGGCAACGGGAAAGCTACTGGAGTGCTGGACTATCGGAACAAAAACACAATAGCAGCTGGAATCTTCAATATCATTCCTCAATATTAGGAGAAGCCCGTTGGTAATGGCGATGGAGACGGATATGGAGAAGCTGACGACGGCGACGGCGAGACGCAGACGCAAACGCAGACGCAGACGAAGACGGCGACCATCCGGGTGCAGACATGGCCTCGGCAGTTGAGCCGTGCACGCTCAGGCGATACCAGTTGACATCTGGACCAGTTAAGGGGGTTCCACTGTTGACCCACAGTTTCATACTGTGTTACAAAACTACACTGTTTTCCCAGGGTTCATGCTGCCCTCATTCTTCAAATTCCCACAAGATGAAGAAAAGAACACCACCGCCCCCTTTTTCTTTTTTTCTTTTACCTGTCCTTTCTTTCGCTGTCCCGTCCACCACGCCCAGATCTCGGAACCTATCCAGTAGCTATCTATCAATCCCCATCCATTCGTGGCCCCGAAGTCTAGAAGATCAAAAGAGAAAGAAACGATAAAAAAAATAAAAATAAAAACCTTTCTCCGGGTGCACCTGAACATTCCCGGGCCCCGACCTCTGGGGCACCCGGCACGGCACACAGGGCACTTACTGCACTGCGACGTCGGATGTTCTGTGGAACGTTCGACGCGTTGCATTGCGTGGACGGTGGACGGCGGACTTGGCATCTTGGACGGAGTTGACGGCTCGGTCGAGACGATCCAATGAAAACGGGTCGGATGGCCTGTGACGGCAAAGGCGCAGCCCACTATCCGCCATTGACAGCACTTGAGGTTTGTGTTCACGTAATAGGCGTCTACCGGTACTCATTGATTTTTCTGCCAGTCAAGGTTTACAGTCATCAACAAGACTGGTTGGACGACTAGTCCGACTCGGCCGCACAAGGCTGGCACTTTCAGGGTTGATACTTGACGCTTGACATCGTCACTGTCACTGTCATGACTGTCACTGGCCAAGTGACACCGGCACAACGCACACTGCCGCGGTGCTTATGCCTGTACCTGCATACGGATCTGGATTCCGCGCATAAGCATTAAAGTAACGCCAAGGTTGAACCTGACCTTACACAGTTCCCAAAGTCTACATCGAACCGTACACTTTACGCACCTAATTACTGAGGTACCCAGTGTATGCACGCTGGCTGCAGGAACAACTCACCCAGCATTTGTCACCACACCAAGATCTACGGTACACCACCACCACCACCATCCAGCCATCATCCACGGGTAAGTCCTTGTTCGCTCTGCCGCTCCAGTCATGCCACGCAAGCACGCTCACGCACGCTGCAATCCACACCTGGAGAGTCATCGCAGGTTTCGTTGAAGATTCTTTTCAGGATTCTTTTCAAGATTTGCACTTTTCGGTTCGAACCTTATCATCTTGCTTTTTCTTTCTCTCTTGGCTGCCTTAGCCGTTCCTCATCAGCATCATCCTTGAACCCTCCGGAATCTCGATTCCATTTACAGTCAGGCTCTTATTTCTTGCAGACCTCATCGTGGCCTAGGCAAGCCGCTGTGCCTCGCGTAAAGCATTTCCCTGATTTTTCTGTCGCACCGCATGAGACTCAACCAACCAACGAACCCGACCCTGCCAAGGTTCACATGATGACCCCGCGGTGAAATCCATGGATGCGATCAATTGATGCGCTGGGTTGCTGGGCGGCACGCTCACCGGCATGTGCTTCATGGCAAGCGAGCTGCAAAAATAAAATAGACAACTGATCGCCATGCTTTCTCGAGCGACACGACCCAATCACCCTGGAATTGTGAAGGGCCATTCCACCAAATTGGCTTTTCGTACCTGACGATCGTCCCTGTCACGCCGCCCCGATTTGGATGTCACCTTACCCACTGTGGATTTAGCCACACAGAGGACTGAGCAGCTAATGGAACCAACCGTGGACTGGACAATCTGCACTCGAGCGCTCGGCAGTCGATGGAGTCAAATCGGATCGTCTCGCTGATCGCGCGCATCCCGACCTCGAAATATCCCGGCGCCAATAACTCTAGACTTTGGCTCGAGCGGATTAACAACCACAGAAAATATGGTAAACTTACTTCCGGTTTGATGACACTCATAATGCCCCGGCATCCCCTATGGTTAAACGCTGCTTGCAATCCCCACCTTTGGCCAAGCAGTTCTCGGCCCGATTGAAGGCTTCCGATGTCTGTCAGCGTCAAGCAGGTCCCTATGCCCCTTTGCGCCTTCACTCAGTCCCCGTGTTCATTTGGAGCGCCAGTGGCCACCAACATCCGACAAGCCAAGCGGTTTTGACCACTAGAAAGCGGCACCAGTCCACGGGACTGGGCAGAACAGAGGTCGACTTCGCGCAGGGGGGCAGTAACAATACATGTACTCTTTCAATTCCATCTCATCTTGCCGCCTCATCCTGTTTCCTCTGCTGCACGATGGTGGCGAGCCTGGCAACACTCTGTCCAATTTTTACCGCGTGTCATGATTTCCATATAGCACCGTTGGCATCCCGCAACGCTGTGGAACACACAAACAAAGCCATTCGAGCCCAGCGCACAAAACCGGCCACCGGTTGCCGGCACAGGCCTACCCGAGGAGGCAGTCCCTCCCCACGGCAACAGAGAAGCCGCAAATCAATAATGTTGTAGCTACCTCACCCTGGATGGTTCTTGCCTACTTTCTTCCAACGAAGGCACGTGGCCAATCCTCACAGCCCAAGATCGCTATGGCGCTAGTGGATCTAGCTCGGTGCTTCTGATGATCTGTACGCGTGGAGTACAACATGGCGATGGGAACCAGGCCACATAAGACACATGCACACTCCGGAGAAGGTGAGGCGCATGTCGCGAGTCGCACAAGCAGAATATGAAGGGTAGCTCCGATTGTCAACATGATAGAGCGACCAACGACTGAGCCAAGAGCGGAGAGCTCACGGGCACGATAAAGGTACTCAGACGTACCCGAAGTCTCGGACGTCACTGCGAAGAGCACAAATCGGTCTCGGAGTATCGCTGGGGCGAGTTGCAGACGGTATAATAAAGGCCCTAAGCGCAAGGTGTGCGATATGAACACCCCATTGTCAGATGCTATCATGCCGACGAATCCTGATGTGATCAATGCCAAGGTTGTCTAGGATGGATTGACGCCTCTATCGGCTATGGCCTGAGACGTGGGCAGGGAAATTGGCTGCGGATGGCCTGGGCTTTCAAGTCACTGCCTGTTGGAGGAAATTCCCTTGTTGGTTTTGACACGCCTCTCGGTACGCACGTCGACCTTGAAGTTTATGGGACAATGGCGGACAGAACCTTCGTTGTCAACGCCTTAACTCGGGCTGCTTGGATTCCTATCGTTCCCTCGTCTTTGTGGTTGGTACAATGCCCGAGATTTGGTGGGTTCGGGACAAGTGGCAGCCACGTCACAAAGAGCTGGCTTGTTGGCTTGCATATAAGCACCCGGGCGAGAAACTCCAAGGGCCTCTGAGTGGCTGCCATGACCGCTATCAGCAAACGCAGGCCGTCACAAAATTTCGAAACACAGGGCTGTCATCCACGAGCAGTGCTCCAGACTCAAATAAGGCCGCCATGGCTGCCTCCTCTTCGTCCTCCCCTGCTCCAGCAATGTCGCTGGAGATGATTGGCCCCGGATGGACGTGTTGCAAGTGCGGGGAGGTGACTTCTTTGAAGTGGCTTGACTGCGAAAACCGCAAGTGCCGGCACTTCAGGTGCGATATTCAGTCTCTTCGTGGCTGTCGGATCAACAAGAGCACCGGTGTGCTGAAGAGGTTGACCTCGATCATGTTGGCCTCCGGGAGCGGGGTGCAGGGGGGTGGTTAAGCACGACAGGCCAGTTTTGCAGTGATGCCCTTTAGTTGGTATATCTTCCATTTATCTCTCTTTTTGTTGACTTACGGGAGTATGAGATTTGATAATTCGCTGCTGCCACTGGCGCTGGCCTGTGCCTATCAGAGGGTTGATGCGCCCTTTCGTTCAGGTGGCACAACGTAAACCGGCCCTGGCGAATATTCTTGGCTCTTGATATGCTTGAGATATATCTTGACAATATACCTTGCATGTTATTATTTCATGTTATGCTACTTCCAGATCAGTACACCTCTGGTACTCTTAGGTGACCCACAAGTGGTTCATGGACTCCCATTTGTAGGCGAACAATTGTAGGAATGAGCTCCCGATGATATGACAAGTTTGAGCATGGGAGTCAGTCATGCACATCTCGACTGTCGAGTAACGAGACATATATCTGATTGAGCGATCCTATGGGCAAGTGACAACGATGACACTAAAGTTGTGCTCCGCTGCTTCCTTCGGGACGAGCACACCATCATGCTGTTCGCCCGCCGCAAAATGTCAGTTCACATCGAGATGCGGGTTGAAAACTGGTCATATAGCAGGACTGTGTAGCATTCATAACGCACCGATCAAGAGAGAAGGTGAACGATTTGCTCCTTCCAACTTTATGGCTACTACATGTTCGGTGAAGCCACATCCTTGATTCCATATGGAAAGCATCGCCTGTAACATCCTCCAGATCCAAGCGTCCCTGGGGCCCCCACCCCCTTCGGAAAGGAGACCAAAACAGAAAAGAAGAGAAGGATAAGCAGAGTGAAAATCTTGTACAGCCCTCTTACTCGGGGGGTGGAGGCAGCATCTCGACCCCCTCTGCCCCTTAGAGCTGGTCACTCTAGCACAAAACTTCGACCGTTCCCAACATCCACGAAATTCGGCCTCCTCTTCTCGACATTGTCCCCCTGCGCCTTCTTTTCCTCTTCAAGCCCATCGTCCAACGTACGTTGCACATCATAGGTCCATATTAAACGCAAAAGAGCCCCCCTATACCGCAGAGTGGAATCATGACTCCGCACCCAGTATCGCGGCCTGGCTAGTCGTTCCAGCGCGAGGCTCCCAGCTATGCCTAGCGTCGTGCGGATGCCAAGGCTGAGACTCTCCTTTGTAGCGGCCAGTAACAGGATGATTTCCACCTCTTCTTCTGGTGGTGTACCAGTCTTGGTAGTAGAGTCGAAGAAGGCCTGGACGGAGGATGAGCCGATGCTGACACCGTGTGGTGTGTTCAGAAGGACCTCGTGCTTCCGCACGCTTCTGGTAACCCCGTCGCCGCCCTCGTCGTGCTCTGGTGAGTCATGAGACCACACAATCACCGTGGCGAAGATCAACTCGGCGTTCCCTGGAAGTCGAAACACAGACAGCCATGGCGGGAGCGGCGATCCGGGATGGTAGTCCCTCCAGTCCTTCCCGGACTCTTCTTCGGACCCTTCGAAGTCATGGGTCGTGATGACGGTCTCGAAGTGGCCCCAGCTTCGTACCGTGCCCGCTGCCTCGCGTGTGGCAAACAGCGGGATGCTCTTGTCGAAAGTGAGGAGCGTGGGCTGGTGCATATGATCTAGGTAGTGGAATCCGACAAATATCGCGTCTAGCCACGGGCCCTTCTCCTCATCGGCCGTGATCTCTTGGCCCACGGTGTCTCCCCCTGACCCGGCAGCCCCTTCGATCTCGCGAATGATGGCGTCGATGTCAGCCCCGTTCTTAGCAGCTGGTGGCTCGGGAAGATCGATGCAGATGAACCACGATGTGCCCTGCGTGGCGGGGCCGTTCAACCACGCCTCTGTGACGACGTGGTAGTAACTCTTGCGGGGCGATGGCGAAGGGAGGGGGAAGGATATCAGCCAGGAGCCATCGCCATTGAGAGACGTGATTATGGGCCGTCGAGCCTGTCCGTCAATCTTGCTCTGGAAATATGATTTGAGGGTTTCTACCCGATCGGACATTTTGCTGGTGTTTTCAGAGGCGCAGACTAGATAGGAGCAGAAAAACTTAAGGAGCTTGGTTCGCAGGAGAACTTTGGTGCAGAGAGTTTGGTATTTATTTCCAGTCCCTAAGTACTTAAAGAGGTAATGAATGATCTTGTAAGTTATCTAAGGTTGTTGGTAGCCAACGGACCCCCTTCCGTGTTTAGCACGCAACCAACTGCACAACTGTAGGGCAACAATCACCAGGATCCTACAGCAAAAATTGGGTCATCTGCTGCTCCACACATGCAACCACCATGCTGGCGCTGACATTGTGGAGATCTCAGACGACCTATTGGTTTATGGTGTACATCCGACAGGGAGAGATCCTAGTATATGGGCTGTGGCAGAGTGTTCCTCGCAGGTTTGATCTAGATAAAGCGAAGTATCACAGAGCCACCTTGCTTCGAGCTCTTTGGGAATGGCAAGGGGCCTAGGGCTTTATCTCGAGGTCTTGATGTAATTGATTCGCGTGAGCCTTGTGCAGCCACGGACACGATGACTACTTAGTAGGTACTTCGTATAGCGTTGTGCCAACACTGGCGGCACAGGCGGTCGAGCTCGTCACTTTGGTCTATAAGCTTGCTAGGTTTGCCAATCACCGTTTCCCGGAACGGCCAGGATCACGATCCAACACATCTTACGCATCAACCTATAGGGAGCTGGAGGTGGACAAGAGGGATGCCGAACAAGGTGATGGTAGGGGACGAATGCGTTGATAGCTCAAATCTCAGATGGTGATTTTCATGTCTGGGTAAAATCTGTCATATGTTGTGGTATTATTTTAAGCAAATATCGCTATTGGATATACATACGGATGGCAGAGTGAGACGTCGGTGAGTAGATGTCTCCCGTCGGGGCCATATTAGATGGTAGTCAACATCCCATTACTGGATGACCATCACTTGGACATTTCAATCCCTGACCCCCCTTGCCATCCTTCAATGGTATTTGGATGCCCCTGTGCTTTCCTAGTCTCGGTTTCGATTTGATGACCACCGCTTGATCATGACCTCACGCACTTTGTATTGCTTCAACACTTCTACGATGCCTTCTTTCGGCTCGCCATCCTCTTCGAACGCAGTCGGCGGCGGGATATCGACGTAGACCAGGACCAGCCTTTTGAAGACCTTGCTCAGCACGCGGTTCACGCCCATGAACCAATGCCAGCTCTTCCGCGGCGCCTCCTTTCCTACGGACTTCCAGTACGGATCCGAATACGACGGCAGAATGAGCAAGCCGTATTCAGCGTGGTCAAACACAGGACCGCGGAAATAAAGTAGCCAGTCCACGCCGAACTTGATGCCAGCACGGGGTACCCATCCTAGCGAGCGGAAGTGATGATACACGGCGTAATGAATAAGGAAAGGGTCGTCGGGTTGTAATGACTGGTGTGAAAGGCGGGGAGGGGAATAAGAGTTCCGGCGAAGGAGAGCAAAGAGTTCCTTGGTGGAAAGCGTTGATTTGGTTGCCGAGTCAACAACGTTCAAGGCGCCGAGGGAAAAGTTCAAGAATAGAGCCTCCTCAGGAAGAATTTGCAAGTGTTCCTTATCGGTAACGGCCACTTCCTCGGTTTCCAAGGATGGTCTGGGATGCTCCTCAACGACACTGGCAGCCTGGTCATCCTTGATGACACCGGCACTATCATTTGACGTTTCAGGGACAGGAAGGACCTGCAGTGAGGATGAAGACACGGAGCGTGCTGGTCTGGGGGGGTCGGTATGTAAGAACTCGGTAGCCTCCACAGTAGGCGAGAAGCGGACGCTCTTAGGTCGCTTCAGCAGTATAGCTTCCGAGATTGTGGTGCTCGAGTCGGCATCATCATTTCCAGATGTGCTTGAGCCGTTCCTAGAGGCATCGGCACTGTCGATGGATCCCCCGGAGTCTGACGAGACAGTATTGTGGCTTGTCTTCGAGAGTTCAAGCTGCGAGTTTGGCAGGGCGAGGAGCTCCAGTGGGCCAACAGGTGCTCCGGAGGGCGCTCTCGGCGCTCTCGATGCTGAACGCGGGGGCTCAACGGACAGAGACTGTGAGATTACTTTAGCTTCCTCGAGCCGCTTCTGTTCTAAAGCTTCTTGCTCAACCCTGGCGCGCTCCCACTTGACACGATTGCGCTCAGCTCTGCGCTTGTTGGTTTCGACTTCGGAAACCCGGCCCTTGACAAGTCCAAGCCGCGTCTTCTCCCTCTTCAGCCAATTTGGCTCACTCCGACTGAGACTTCCCTTGCCAAAGAAGCCCTGCTGCCACAGGTCCACCATGGACTTCTCGTCCGTGATGTTGATGGTACGGCTGTCATTGTCCCAATACGCCACGTGTACGATGGAAGGCTCGGATGGTGGATAGAAGAGTTGGCTCAACCAGGTGACGGCAAGGTGAACAAGAGAGACTGGGTTCGTCGTGAGACTCGGGTAGGGAAAGACTCGCAGAGGAGCTGGCTGCTTATAGATCTGGTGGGGCGAGGGCGGCCGAGGACCTTTGGGCGCAGGTGGAGGGCGTGCGTACGCCGCCGCCGCTGAAGTCGCTTCGACCGGGCGGTCGCTTGTGATGGGTGATTGGACTTCAGCCATTTCTAGCGCAGGTCATGTCGCACTATTCGTGAGGATCTCAGGTCAGTCAAGGCTCCTCTATCAATCATTGTGTACGTGCTGCAGAAAAAGTTGTTTGTGATTGATCGCTCAGATACCGTTGTTAGTCTTATTTTGGGGCTTTCACGGAGAGACAAGTCTCTCTAAGCAACCGATATATAAGTTGTCATCAACGCGATATGGGGGTAGAAAGATGGAAAAAGTCGAGATGCACCAAGGCCCCAGAGGGAGCTCAGAGTAAATAAACTTACTGCCTTGAGGGACATTCTTCCCGATGAGCCAACAATTCAGACCCAGTTGCGCGGGCCATGCAATGCAGCGGTGAACCCAGCGAGAGGCAGAACAGAAGTTGCGGTCGCTCAGGTTGTCGCGATTGTTGGTCAGGTCATTGTTGATGTTTTTGGGTCGTGAGTGACGAATTTCTTTTGCGGTCAGGACTTTTTATTAGCACATGCAGCGATTTTCTCCAAGCTCCGAAATGGCAGAGCTCCCCACCTTTCATGTTATGTAAGCAAGGGCGGGACACCCGGAGCTAGAACGGGCCGGACACCGGGAACGGGTACGGTTATGGTAGGTACACCACGCGTGTGGTGAGGGTTAGGGTGGCGCACCCGCCATTATAGTCAAGGTAGACAGCCGGCAGGCAACGGAGCTCCAGCTATTGATAGCAGCATCTTGAAGATACATAGTGAAGTTCACCGACCGGCGAGCCTGGTGGATCGCTTGCATTGCTGTCTTGACGGTCAGTCCAGAAGTCAGTCAGACAGTCACTCGCTGGCAAGCGAGGAGCATTATACCATAATGGAAGTTGTGTTGGCATAGCATCACCCGAATTCTTACAGACCCTCTTCGCGCTTGCTTCTTCCCCTCCTACTTCTTCTGCATTCCTCCCCAAGTCATCCTGTCCTCTCGTTGGACGACTCGATCTTGTTCTCTTGCTAGCCCTTTGGTAGCAATGTCCTCCCTGCTCCCGGCCAATATAGCGGTCTACGCTGCAGTACCGGCACTGGTCTGGAGTTCAGTCGTCTATGTCGTTCAAAGTATTGGCATCTCTAAGCTGTACGTCGCCCCAAATACTAAACCACCACTGTCTCCCATTCACGCCCGTCGCTTGATGTGTCCCATAATTCTTCTGTACTTCTACCCGTCTTGACTCTAACCTGTTGTTGCCTGCTAGATTCCGCTATTACTCCTCTTCCCCGCGCAAAGCTGTCGCGCCAGATCTCCCCGAAGACGAACTCCCGCATGTTACGATTATACGTCCCGTGAAGGACCTCGAGCCTCAGCTATATGAATGTCTGGCCTCCACCTTTCGACAGGTCTACCCCAGGTCCAAGTTGACCATCAGCCTCTGTATATCTTCCGAAAATGACCCTGCCTACACCGTCCTGGAGCAGATCGTCGAGGACTTCGCGAAAGATGGCTTCGATGTGAAACTGTACGTCGAGGAATACGACCCGTTGATCTCCAGCCTTGATGAGAAGGAAGGGTACGGGCCGAACCCAAAAATTCGCAACATCGGTCGCGCATACCGCGATGCACATTCCGACTCGTTAATATGGATGCTCGACTGCAACGTCTGGATAGGCCCTGACGTGGCCGGACACATGGTCGACAGACTAATGGGTTACCTGCCCGGGAATTCACGCGCAAAGCCGTTCAAATTCGTTCACCAGTTGCCCCTTGTGGTGGACATCCCACCTTCCAATGATGCTGAGGCGGCTGGGCATAGGGAGGGTCTATGGCAGCGAGCATGGCGTCTCGGCGGTGGCCGGCTCGATGAGATGTTCATTGCTTCAACACATGCCAAGTTCTACAGCGCCATTAACACCGTCGGTGTAGCACCCTGTGTTGTCGGCAAGAGCAACATGTTCCGCAAACAACACCTCGACACCTACACTCAACCACATTTCAATCGAAACCTCTCACCAGCGGATGCCAACCGTGGCCGGGGCGTTGACTTCTTCAGCAGCTACATCTGCGAGGACCACCTGATTGGCGATCTGCTCTGGCGCGCAGACATCCCCGGGCACAAGAACCACGGGCTCGTATGGGGTGATATCGCTATCCAGCCTGTGAGTGAGATGAGCGTGGCGCAATACTGGGCGCGCAGGGTCAGGTGGCTGAGGGTTCGGAAATGGACTGTCCTGCTCGCCACGTTAGTGGAACCGGGTGTCGAGTCACTTCTCTGCAACCTCTACTTCTCCTATGCCTTGACCACCCTGCCCTTCTTCAACAATACCTTCGCCATCCCGCAGACCTGGAAAGCCATGTGCTGGCTCTGGCTTGCAGGTGTATCCATATGGATGACGTGCGACAGACTCCTGTATCGCCGTCTCCACTCCTGCTTGACAGTCGAGCCAGACAAGAACACGCCCTTCTTCGCACGAGGAGCAGGCCGGCCCGGCGGAGTCGAGACGAGGCCCTTCCGGGAGTGGCTGCCGGCCTGGATTGGGCGCGAGATCTTGGCGCTGCCGATATGGACGTGGGCTGTGCTGTTGGGTACGACTGTTACCTGGAGGGGAAAGAGTTTTCGGGTCAGGAGCGATATGAGTGTCGTTGCACTCCAAAACGTTGGCGAAGGGCCGGCGCAGAACGGACACACTGTGAACGGTGGTGAGGGGTTGGGCAACGGTGCTACTACAGATGAGTGGAAGCACCGTGAAGTGCCGGAATGGGAAGGTCGGCCAACCGCAACACATAGAAAGTCGAGGTCTTTTGCACAGGAGTAGCTGGACCTTGACCTTGCATCCTGTGCAAGTCTCAACACGTATAAAAGATAGAATAGAATCTGTATCATACTAGACACTACTAAGTAGTAGTGACCATTCAAACCGAATAAGTCGAAACTATTGTGTTTTCCTGTCCTAGGCTCCAAGACTCCTGGCTGCCATGTAACAGGCTATTTCGTACCTGCTCAGATCCCGGTACTAAGTTGGGAAGTGTATTGCAAAAACCGAAACCAAATTTAGACGGCAAAACACCGACTGGGCAGGAACGCTCTCTATATTCCCCCGACCATAATCAAGAAAAAAGCACACGTGGGACCTCATCACTGTACTAGGACCACTTCTTTGGCTCCATCCCGTTAGGTGGCTCCGTCTCCACCTTGCCCTTGCTCACGCTGTTCCAGTCTGTGCTCAACGATGTCCCATTGCTCTCGGTGTAAGACTTCATCATGGCCCGCTGCTGCTCGGGCGTGCTGTTCTTGAAGAGTTGCTTGAAGAAGTGGTCCACGTCCTTTGGTTCATCCTCCTCGTCGTCAACCCCTAGCTTCTCCCAATCCTTGGGGCCCGACTTCGAGCTCGTGGGGTACGCAGGAGCCGCGGGCTTCTCGACAGCGGTGGTGGAAGTCGAGACGGAGGAGGACTCTGGTACAACACGGGCAAAGTCAGGCCCCGGGTTGCTGGCGGTGGGTCCGACGGCTGGCTGTGTGTCGGCGGGTGGCAGGCTCGAGGAATCCGGCTGCGTCAACTCCTCCCGACCGAAGGAGGGCCACTTGCCTGGCACGGCCTTCACGAGTGTGAACTCGATCTTCATCTGGGCCACACGGTATGTCGACTTGTCTGGATCAATTGCGGCGTGGGGGACAATGTATAAGGTTGAAGGATCCCTGGGCACTGGGCTGGCTGTAATCAAGTTACGCTGAATGTCCACCTGCACCTTGCCCGTATCCTCCTTGCTTGCGAACTTCATAAATAGCGTGACGGTAATGGATTTGTCGTTCTGGTAGACCTGGCTGCGGAAGGGCTGGTTCGTAGTTTCGACCTTGGGCTTCGGCGCAGTCTGTGTCAAGCTTGCCTTGGCGGCCTCGATCTCTGGATCTTTCGTCTTGGTGTCCTGTGCATTTGTGGGGTCTTCCAGAGACGGTTTGGTGGGAATCACCTTCATAGAGACCTTCCTTGCAGGGTCGTCGGCCGGCAGGGACTCGAGGTAACGGAGAACGGTAGCGCGGAAGGTCTGTGCCTTGTTCCAGTCCTTCTTGTATGGTGCCGATATCTCGTCGCCCCCGCCCATCACCGAGGCGAGCTTGGACCACTGGTCACCACCGGCCTGGCCTTCGTTGTTCTTCTTGTTCTCGGCTGTAAGCTCGTCCACTGTCGCGTGGTAGAAGCCGTTCTCATCCACGTTTTCCTTGTCAACGTCGGAGGCGGACCTCACAGCCACACCCTCTGCCAGGCGCTGCGACCATACAGCAAGCTTATCGGCATTGGCGTATTCCTTGGCGCGGAAATAGATGACTGATCTTCGATAGGTGGCCTCGATCATCTGTTTACGGCTCTTATCGTTTCCGCGCTCTGCAGCCACGCAGTAGGCATATTCAGCGTCGCGCAAAGCCTTGGCGGGCTGACCTGTCTCCAAGTATGCTTGAGAACGGGCGAGGAGCCACGCTGGGGATTTGGACTGTTCGATGGCTTTGGAGAGGTTGGCGATGGCATCCTGCCAATTTCGCTGCTCGACAGCTTTCAGGCCTAACTCGCTGAGCCTTATGGCGGACATGGTCGCGGGCGATCGTCTGGTCTGCTTTCGTCGGTGGTTGGCCTGGTGGAATCGGGTCAATTACTACAAAGGAAGATAGTGGCGCAAATGGCAAAGGTGCACGCGAGGGGTGAAGGTAATACAAGTAGTTGGGTAGCTTACTGTTTACCCTCGCAATGGGCAATTTGCTTGTTTGACAGTGGTGATGTGTCGTGGTGGTGTTCTGAGAAAGGGCAAAATCGTTCGTCGGTTGAAGGATGAAGTCAGGCAGCCAGCCGAGAGGGGCGCATGTTGCCTGGGTCGGTACTTGTACGTACCGGTATTGCGACGGCGCGGTTTCTGCCAGTCAAAACACACTTGGGCCGGGAGTTACTAGACACCGCCTGCCTTATCTTCTGGTTCCCGTCAAAGCTCCATGCTCACCGCTTTGCTAGCCCTACGCCTAACCCTCGTTAGGGCTGGACATAGGGTGGTCCCTGGAAGGCTCTAGAACCAGGAACATCTCCCTCTCTAGGTGCTTAAGGTCACCGGCCTGAAGGAGATATTAGGACCTCGGTAGGCCTAACTACTAGCCCTGGAGTGTACTCAGGTATAGACAGAGCAGGCAGGATTGTTCATCAGTGAGCGCGGAACTTGGTGGCCTCATTGTACCTAGGTATCTACATCTGCACCTACTTGTGTACCTACCTAGGTACCCAGGTAGGCAGGTAGGTACCTAGGTATGGATAAGCTACGCTCGTGAGAAGTGAGAAGTCATAAATCTCACTCTACGCAGGAAATGCCTTGGACAATACATTACGATCAACTTTCCATATATATCATGCTGCCTCTAACCTTAATGTAGACTGATCCTTGCCCCTCTTGTGCTTCTCAATGTCTCTGCATGTTGCCATGCTGCATCAGAGGATAATATCTGGATACCGTTTCGCAAACATACCCAACGCCTTAATAGTGAAGGTGAACTTGTAATTCGGATAGCTGATGCAGCAGCTCTTGTTGAAGACACCCTCGATCGCTTCCTGCTTCCACTCGCCATTCGGCTGCTGCCGGTCCATGATCAGCTTCACGCCGCGCTTGAGAGGTTCGACATCAGGATAGTCCGCGTTCATCAGGCCGATCAGCGCCCACGCTGTCATGACGACTTGTGATCCCGAGGGGTGTTCGATATAGCGATGCTGCTCGCAAGCCTGGTAGATTGTCAGCGAGGGACCGGAGATAGCCAGGGCTAGGGGGGGGTGATTCTAGTAGACGCAAGACTTACCTTGTAGGACTCACTCCACCCGCCGTCCTCCCTCTGTTTCGAGATCAAGAAATCGCAGCCCCGTTTTGAGTAGCTGCTATTCTTATACGTCTCTCCCACTGTCGCCAAGCTCTCCAGGGCAAACATGGTCGCGTACGTAAAGCAGACGGCCCAACTACCGTACCATCCTCCGTGATCAAATTGAGCAGTCTTGATCCAGCTCACGGCTTTGTCAATAAACTGCTCGATCTCCCTGGAGCGGTAGTCTGGCCAATGTCTGTGAAATAGTGACAAAGTAGTGACTGCTGCGGTCGTACATTCGGGATACAGGTACTCGGTCATGATGTTCCCAAAAATCTCGGCCGCATTCAACATCTCCAACCACTGCCCGCCCCGAGGCCGTTCGTACGATGCACAGCCCCCGGTCTTTGGGTCTTGATATGTGAGCAATGTGTCGACCGCATCAAAGATCCGTCTGTCGTCTAATAGCTGCGGATATCCAGGTGTCTTCTGTAGCAGGATCACAGACTTGAGCGCTTCTGATACGCAGTCACTCACCGCGTAGCCCTGTATCTTGTTGCTGAACGCCCACGCACCTTTTCGTGGATGCCGGTAGCATTTTTCCATATCTGGCACATTGTCACGAATTTGCTGGTCGTCCAGAAACTCAAGCGCTTTGGTGAGCATAGGTCGCCATCGCGGATCCTCTGCTTGACCAGCCGAGATGACGGCTTGTATTGCAAATGCAGTATCCCATGACTGCACCCCGTTCGTCCCACAGACCATCATGCCGTCTGCGTTGACGAAAATACCATCTTCCATGCGTTCTCGTAATCGACGTACCGTGTAGCTGTCCGGGCCATCCCTTATATAGCAGCATACCAGCGTCATGGGCTGACTCACCGGTGCAAGGCAGGCGAAATCAGTGTTGGCCATCTCCATGTCCAGCAACTCAGATACCCAGTTCTCCGCCCGCTCCTTGATAGCCTTGGTGCGCAGGTAAGGATCCCACACGTTCACGATGAGCCAATTTGCCGTGTTCAGTAGCCAGCTCTTTGGGTGATAGTTGTCCCGCGGACAAATAGTGTTACGATTCGCCTTCCAGTCGATGCTCTCCCAGGGTTCGACAAAGACCTCGTTGCGCAGGGATCGGATGAAGTCGTCTTCCTCGCACGACCAACGCTTCGAGGCGACATATGACATTGCTAGATACACCATCCGGATGTGTATCCACCACCGCCATGGTGCGAAGGGCACCCAGTCCGGAAGCAGCCATGGTTCTGGTGGCACTGGGTTGACCATGTCATATTTGCACACGCCGAGTACCGCCATCCAGAACTTTGCCCAGTGCGGTGCGTGTGTTGCGCCTCCGAGCTTGTGCAGTGTTGCTCGTGCCTTGACCATCACGGGGTGGTCGGCGTCAACGCCCATGATTCTTAGGACAATGTAACCGAAGACCGTCCCCAGGACTGTAGACTCCCCTTCTATGTGTAAGCCCCAACCACCGTCTTCGGGATGTGCTCGTGCGAAAAGGTAGTTCTTGATCTCCTTCTTGTAGATGTCGGGGATGTGCGCCTTGGTCGCATACCATGTGATTGCGTACCCGGGCAATAAGAACATAGGCCCGCCGTATTCGCAGCCCCAATGGCCGGTATCGAGTTGTAGGTGTTCGAAAAAAGTCAGGCCGTTCCTGACAGCGTCGATGGGGGCGTTGGGTTCTGGCAAGTCCGGGAGGTTCTACATGGGAGGGAGGGGGCACGGTCAGCAGAGGACCCAGGATACGCAGGGTGTCGAGGTAGCAAAAGCCAGCTATACGTACGAGATCCAGCCCCAGATACCACTTCACCGCATCACTCTGCGGCCACTTCTCAGCAGCCTCATCATCATTCAGATAGTGCCATGTGTGTCGCCCACCATCAGCCTTCATACGCCAACGTGTCTTGTCAACCGGTTCGGCGACCTTTTGCCGTTTGGCATCGTGTCCTTGGCCGTTGGCGTCGCTATAGCCATTGGAGTAGCCGGTGCCGCGTTTCATGCCATGGCCATTCCCGTTCAGCAGTGGTGACGCCTCTACATCGGAGGACGCTGCTTTGCGCGCGCCACTACGAGTCGTAACCATTGGCGAAGGAGAGGTAGAGGGACTGTATTGAATGTGATGGGACTCTGCGCCTGGTTGACTATGGAATCCGGGAGGTGCGAAAGGGATGTTTTCAAGGACCAAGGTTTGTTCTTCGTGGAGCTGAGAAGCACTGTCTACGATGTATGCCGACAGTAGCTAATTGAAACGGGGAGTCGGATGGTCGAAGCTCTCCGGGCCGAGCATCGAGGTGGTGCGGAAGCTGTCTGGCTTTCATGGCTGTCATAGCTGTCAAGAGGTTGACAGCACTCGAGTGGGAATGGGACCGAATTGGCCAGTAAAAGTGACGAGCCGACGGCACCACACCACTTAGCTGTGACCAGGTACCAGCCCTGGGATTAGTTCACTTGTTCCTGACTGCAGGGGCTGCAGGGGTGCTTTAGCCCTCCCGAGCCCTCTGGGTACCACGGTGCCCCGGTGCCGTACTGCTTAGTGTACAAGACGAAAACGTCTATCGAACGGTCATGGCGAACTGGAACGGTGAGCCCCTTTCTTTGCCTGAACGTGTCTAAGCCGCCTGCATCCTATTCTAGCGATAGATAATCCCCTCGACCACTCCTGTCTGTAATACAGATCGAAAGCTACATAATTCAGGTGCTCATTAGGCTTCCCAAGTTTTATACCTCGCGACACCAGAGCGTCGAGCGGTATCAAGCGATGCCGATCTTGTCATCCAGCCAATGTGACAAGTCACCCATGGTGTCGATCGCTTGTATCTCCGCCTTCATGTTCAGCATCAGCATCACCTGTAGCTCTCGTAGCTGCTCCGTTTCTTCATGGTCAAGCTCCCGATCCCCGTCTACCATGGCCTTGAACATCCTCTGAGCCGTTCTCCTGTCGGTCGCCGTGAGCGGAGTCAGCGAGTCTCTGGCGTGTTGGGGTCTCGATTGTACCTGGGCAGCCTGCGGTGCTAGAGCCTGTTAGTCCGGCCCGGAATGCCGACTTCGTGGCTGGCTCACCTGACATGAGAGATGATCCCGAATCCTGGCTGCTAAAGTTCCCTGTATACAACTGGCTGGGGTGGCCGGCAGGAATCCGCGAGCAGTTTGCTTCCCATGGCCCTAGACTGTGGCCCAGTATGTCCTCCATTTTGACCCCGAGCCATTGTAGGCCGGATACCGTGGCGTTCTCCTCGTGGCTTAGGTTTCGACTGCCGTATTTGTACGTCCTCATGATATCAATACCGTGAGGGTCGCAGTCAACAACGCACAGGATGGGAATGATAGGGCGTAGGGAATGGATAAGATTGAGGAACCGGAGTGTCGCCAAATCGGCATAGCCCTTGCCCTTGACAGATGGTTAGTACACCTACCACGGTCATGCTATTGGGTTGTGTCTTTACCGTAAGTATGATCCCTTGGCCATGAATGCAGTGCATCCAATACTGAGAGGCTGCCAATGTCCTAAACGTTGCCTGCAGAGTAGGAAGTCAGACCTGAAAAAAACCGGTGGCAACCGCAATGAACCAATACCTCCTTCTCGACGACGAGGACCCATCTCGTCTCTCCAAAGTCGATCTGTCTGACCATTGCAATTGGCGGGATGGAAATCTTCTCGTCAAAGCCCGAGACGCAAGATATAACGGAGTGATTCTCCATAATCAGTCTCAAGGGGCCAGCCAGAAGTCCCTTCGAAGCTGCGACCTCCTTTGGTTTAGCCTGGGGTGCGGCATAGACAACCGTTGGCGGGTCTCAGGGGGCATACAATGTTGAGTGCATCTCGGCCTACCCGAAGAGTATATGCCAGGTCGTCCACTAGTTGATCGACGTTGCCCTGGTTGTTGAAGAGGTCTGGGTTCTGATAGTAAATGTTCCTGCCTTCCCCTTCAGCGGAACGAACAGACGGGACTTCAGTCGCCGGCCTACCTCTTGGTGATCAGGTGGCCGGAGACCAACGCCTCGCGAGCCAATTCCATGATCCGTATCATCCTGGCTGCCAATTTGGAAACCGCCGTCAGTTGATGTGGATGGGAAATGGTTGACACGACTGCAAAACCAACTGACTGAACTTAGTGGCCTCCTGCACACTGTTGCCCGGGAATCTCAATGCGCCCAGTGGCTGTCGAGGAGAGTTTCTGCTGCGGTAAGGGATAGACAATGAACCGCTGCCATCGGCGAGGGTGTCGATCATTGATGTAAAGATGTCCTCGATTTTGGAGATGACGAGACCAGTCAGGTTGTTCTGAGAGGCATTCTGGGGCACAGTGACAATTCTGGAGGGCAGTG
The DNA here is from genome assembly GCA_003795295.1 of Cytospora leucostoma. NCBI lineage: Eukaryota > Fungi > Ascomycota > Sordariomycetes > Diaporthales > Cytosporaceae > Cytospora > Cytospora leucostoma. The sequence goes on along the minus strand of LKEB01000031.1, from coordinate 50,902 downwards.
AACTCGGCGAAGAAGGTTGGGATGCAGGAGTGGCATGCGACGGAGACAACAGATGGTGGGCTCCCCCAGGGATGCTATGGGACATGATGGCACGTCGACGAGTGATATATCAAAAGAGGGAAGAATGGCACATCGATGGATCTACTAGAAAAGGTCCAGCTCACTACCGTTGTTACAGGGTTGCATGTGCCCAGGTGCCCCTCCACCTTGTGGTTTCAAGGTTCCCAGGTACTTGGGCACCTTCCTGTTCTGACCTTGTAAATCCAATGTCATCGATGCCAATCACAGTCAGGAGTCGTTCCTACCTGGCCATGCAAACAAAGAGGAACAGGCGGCTTGTTTACATCCTTTCCGTTTTGGGAACTGGCGCCTACAGCTACCCCGGGGCGTGCATAAAGAAAGGCTCTATCGATAGACTAGTAGTACACGGAATTACTCCGTGATGACGTTGGGGGAAGGGATGTCAACCCGCACCGTTTTGCACTTATAGCGCCGGAACAAAACAAAACAAACTAAACCCACAGTTTCAGTTTGAGCCTCAAGGATCTGCTCAGGCACCACAGCAAACAAAAAGCATACCACAGCAGACAACAACACCACAACAATAACACTCATCAACTAACACCAACAAGATGTCGTCCACCATCCCTACCTCCACCTCTGTTCTTGAGAGCGTCGTCATCAAGGCGCCTCTCTCCAAGGTCTGGTAAGACGACTCTTGCCTCGTTGACTCCTTACTTAATCATCCCCTCACTGCCCCGTTGGGCCGTACTTGACGTACTAACGCCGAACACTGCCAGGCACTTCATCAAGCTCCAGGACTTCGCCAAGTTCTGGTCCTCTCTCGAGAAGTCCGAGGTCGTCAAGGGCGCCAACGACGAGACCGATGTTTTCAAGTGGACCTTCAAGGACGGTACCGTCTACGAGGTTAAGCAGGAGGAGCACTCGGTATGCCTGTCGCCCCCATCCTCTGGATGAGTTGATCAGCGCCAAGGGTCACCTCACATCCGTTTTGACCCCTTCCGACCCCTTTCTTACCCCCTTCTCTAGTCCATCAACCACTCCGTCACCTACAGCGTCATCACCTCCAGCCCCGAGGTCACCTACTCGTCCGTCCTGAGCACCATCCGCCTTTACGCCGTCACTGCTGGTCAGCATGCTGGTAGCACCTACGTCGAGTGGAGCGCCAACTTCTCCAGCGATGCCAACGCCGGTAGGTTCCAATTGCTGCTTCACTCCTGGTTTTCATTTTCCATCTCACTGACAACATATTGGCAGAGGTCATCTCTGACGCCAAGTACAAGCGCATCGAGGCCCTGTCGGACCTCGAGAAGGCTGCCACCAAGGCATAAACATCCTGCCTTGCACATGTGAAAGGCCTGCCAGTGTTGAGAATTGCTAAGGGTTTTATGATAACACCACAGGATTTGTACCTGGGTTTCACACTTTGAAAAAAGTTTTGATTTACGGGAAGGAAGAGCTAAGCAGGTAGAGAATGATGACTAACGGTCCCCCTTTAATGCATCGTGACTGGGCCTAACTTACTTCAACCCAAGACCTCGAACATGTGTAGCAAGAGGAAGTCTCCATGCGGATATTTACAAGTCAACACACTATGTGCTATCGATCCTTGACGTGAACCTCCGGGACAAGTTACCCACCCATACCCTATCAGGTTCGCACCTATGCTTCGCATATTTAAGTGGTCTTTGCGTGCTCTGCCCCAGTACCGAGATTCACCTTCCGAGTCTGCCATCATGAGCTTGGAGAACAATATATTGTTGGAAGTCCTTGCATCGATGAGTGGCTTCCGGCCTGGACACACCGCCACCTCGTTACAGCATTCAAATACTCCCACGGACGCCTGTTTGGGAATAAGTACTTCCATCACGGACCGCAGGAACAATTAATCTCAGGGCTGCAGTAAAATATGCCCTATATCTTGGGTTGTATGCTACGTTATGTCCAAATGGAAGTGTGGGTCCACCTGCCCCCATGCCGGCATGTCAAATATAATTTGTAAAGATATTCTCATATATTGGGCACGTTGTTTAGAATCGACTGGGCGGAAGCGACAGATCACAACATAAATACACCTATGTATTCAGTATTCAGTCTAACACAACATTACTTTCGACGCAGTCTTGCTATATAAGAGTCGTCTAGTCCGCACCCGTTTCTTGGGCCCCAGAAGGACCAGGTGGCCGTGAACAAATGCATGCGTGAACAGTGCGCAGTATATCTATATGGAAGTGATACAAACAGAAAGAACATAGAAGAACAACTATTAGAACGTAAGAACGCAGAAAACCCGCTCGCCTGTAACTCAGCCATCACCTTTATAATAACCTCCCTGCTCCTCTATGCTCACTTCACTCATCACCGCATATCTCTGTGTTAAACTTTGCCGTGAGGATAAATACCTGAATATGGAGCGCTCGGGGTGTATAAGTCCTTGGTGATAGACACATGATTAATTGTCATACAAGTCGGTCCGTCCAACCAGCGCGTTAACCAATTTTATATCCACAAGAAGCTGTTCCTGCTCCTCAGTCATAGGTTGACCGGTGCAGCGGATACTGCTGTCGAGTTGGTTGACTTTATCCATGACGCGACGCAACGCCATGACTTTTTCTCCCTTCAACAAGTGTCCGTTCTTGCAAGAGGCCGCAATTTCCAGCATTTCTTGGAGACCTGCCTCGAAGTTGATTGAGGCCTCCACAAGCGGCGTGGCTGGCCTTACGGATACAGACTCAACGCCGTTTTGACTTTCAAGGTCTACTGAAGGAGCCTGGCCCATGCTCCCTCCGCCTGTCACTGACCCCACGGCTTGTGTGCCCGCAGACTGGGGGCCGGCCTGACTGTCTGGTTGCACACCAAAAGCCTCGCTGCTTGGAGCAGTGGGAAAATTTCTTCTCCGCCCCTTAGTGGCTCGCCGTTCACCATCAGGAATGGCCGTGGGCCTTCTCCGTCTGGTAGCCGTAGCGGGCCGTCGTTGAGAAGAACTAGTTCTCAGGGGGGCGGACGCAACACGAGGTGCGCTTGATGACTCTGCTCCATGTTAGCCACTTATCATAATTAACCATCCCAGGGATCAGGTGTCATGACTTACCTGGTGAGACGGGATGGGAGCCGGCCCGTGTATGGCCCCGCCATAGGAGGTATTGGTGTAGGCATAATATTCTCGTTTGCGATTGTTGGGCATATTGGGGGCCAGCCCGGGAGCCATAGCAAGCTGTTGAGTGTGGCCGTGAAGATGGTAGTTCACCATACCAGGCTGTGACGCAGTAGTGGTGTTTAGTAATGGCGTGTAGCCAGGTACCTGCGGGGCGCATGGGCCTTGAATTGCAGGACCACGTGAAGTGGCGGCGTGCGGATGGTAAGAATGTATGAGGGAGGGCTGGGTACTATTGATGATTGGGACAGGATAGCTTGGTGACGTCCTCGCTGGTGGTGCCCGAGGATGCAGAGAGGTGAAAGCACTGGTTGGCAGTGGAAGCTGAGCTGGTGGCAGTCTCTGTTCCACTGCCATGGTATGGCGGTAAGTAGAATACGTATCATAGGATCCGTACATCGGGTTTGGATGAAATAATGTGCCCGGGACGTCGAATTGCCTAGGGTGTGATGGGTTGTAGACCCCATTCCCACGAGCCGCTGGCGGATGAGTAGCTATGCGGTTGTGTTGCTATCCATGTTTACTCAGGTTAGTTCGTGAATTTGCTTGTATCACCTGACGAGAATAATCAGGACACTTACCTCTATATAAGGGTAATGAGGCTGGGTGGATGCAGTTTGTCAATGTGGAACGTCCATTATAATGTTAAAATAGAGGATGAACAAGACTCTGCTTGGAGCAAATTGAGGTTTCCGAGCTCCTTGACTACGGCAAGGATGTATAAGGAGAGTCGATTGGATGCTGCGAGCTGAGAGATAAACTGTTTTACAACGAGGTTGAGGCCTGCAAGTAGTAGTTCAACGTTGGTTGAAAGGAAAGGAGGGAAAGTTGGGATGATAGGATCCGAGCAGGTTGAGGAGAATAATCAATTGATATACCCCGGCCGGAGGGCCGGACATTGAAGACTCATATGGCCCGTAGTGCGGTCTAGGAGCTCAGTTTATCTCAATTTCTCCAAGGCTACCAAAAGTAAGGCAAGGCTACCAGAGGGACCGGCCAGTCACGTCCAACAAATTGGCCGTGGGCACTAACACCGGGATAAATCGTCAGCACTAAGAGCCGGAAGTCAACACAACGACGGCAATATGATTTCACCTTGATCACAATCCAGATGGAACTCCGGAGAACCTGATGGCTAGACGCTAGAGGTCGCAATCGTACTCGGAAGTTGTGGAAGTTGCGAACGTAGTTACATGCTGGTCTGGTAGGCTGGCCTACCGGCACGATGGATTCCATACATCGCATTTTGATACTATTGCATCGTAGCAGAGCAATTTCATTCATTTATTTCTATCTATTGTCTTTATAACTACTGAAATAATCACATTAAACTCTTACTCTCTTCAATCAGTAATCCATTCTTGGAAGTATTAGCGTGATGCTGTCCCGTATCGTGCCCACCCTGGGGCACTCATGGCCTTGCGAACTTGGGGAGGGGGGTTATAGTGCGGCACAGGGTTTAACCCTCCTAGACTGTATACGGTGCTCCCGGAGCACCACGTACTGTACGTATTACACTGTCCTGATGGTTGATAGTCTCACGCTGCCTAAAAATTTCAACATCGACTATGAACATCACCATACACATCAATTGACCCTCACATAACGCAACTCAATTGTCATCGCGTACCGTCACACAAAAATCAGTCAACAACCAGATAACCGTAAGCTTCACGAAGTGTGCCGAAAGACGGGTCTTTGGATTTGCATCGGACATCACAAACGCTTGGACCAACCCTGCACGATGGCGCCGCACCTGAGTGAGGACGAGATCGACGATCTCATCTACTTTGCCCGGGCGGGCGAAGTTTCGGATCTGAATGAGACCCTGAAGGCGCTCTCATCAAGGGAAGGAGTACCGACATCTGAGATTCTCGTGGCCGCCAAAGACGAGGGGAAGTCTACGTGCTTGCACATGGCTACAGGCAATGGCAACTTGGGTACGCTCGTCCCGTCTTGTTGCTAGTCCCTTGGGCCACCCTTTCATCCGGAATGTTGCGCTGACATAGAGCTTCAGAGGTCATCAAGTTGCTGGTAGCACAGTTCGCAGACCGAACAAAGGAGGAGAAGAAAGCCTTCCTGGACGCACCCAATGAGTTCGGCAACACAGGCGTGCACTGGGCAGCTGGACAAGGTCACCTTGACGTTGTGAAGTTTCTGGTCGCCGAGGGAGCGAGTCCGGCGCTGGCAAACGATAAAAATTACGTCCCGCTGGATCTGGCCATTTTGAGCGAGAAGCATGATGTAGTGGATTACTTCTTGAGCCAGATGGAAAGGACAGAGGCCGAAAATGGGGAGGATGGACTGGAGAATGCGGCGGAGGCGGTGGATCTGAATGCTGACGGGGAGAAGGAAGAGGTGACGGCGCAAGAGGGCAAGGGCTCAGAGAAGGAAGGCTCATCATCATGATGGAACGGGCAGAGATCAGGACACGACGAGGCTGGGCTGGAATACGATAGCGGCCAGATCGGGTCGTCGGGTCAGAGGTATGGTATAATAGCGGAGGCGAATTGGACGGATGCCGGGATCAAGACGGCCACGATCACGAAGTCACGAGACCTTCCAGCAACGACTCCGAGCCACGAATAACGAGGGCTTGTCAAGTAGAAGCCAGCGTGGCTTACAAACCTGCCATCCATCCTCATGTCTACCAAATACGAAGCTGAGCCCAGATCATTGGACAGTGTTGCCGGGAAACGTAGACAGACCTGAGAGGGAGGAGATCATTTGCGAGGGCGGCAAGAGGAGGCACAGCTTGACTGCTATCGTCATTTTTCATCAGCCATTTTGGGATTCCAAGTAGTTTTTAAGATGCTGCATCTGCTGCATCTGCTGCATCTACAACGCAATATTTCCTAAGTGCTTAACAATCCGTCCCTCCGGCCTGTGTGCGAGAGGGTCCTCCCGATTTGGAAGGACAAGAAAGAGAAAGAAAAGAAGAAGAAAGTTGGTAATCCCTCATGATGCCCACGCGCAAAGCTTGGAGCACCTCAAGCCTAAGCGGGAAGATGGCTGTTTGTTACCTGGGTACTGACCTGTGCACTGACATCCCGGCGTGATCACAGTGTTTCGGCCAGTCGCCGTACCTCCCCTTCCCGCAAAGCTCTGTACGCGGTAGCCCCTAGGCCACTGTCCCGCCCAAGCTGATCAGGGGGGCAGGACATCGAGAATTATAGGAGCCTGGCTCATTAGACGTCCCCGATCGAATGAACGGCCCTGACTGGCTCCCGAGGTCGCGGTACCTGTAACGCCGCCCTAGTCGTTGTCATTGTTCGCATCGCTGTCGACCTCCATGGCATCTGTCTCAGACATATTGCTGCTACGCGCAGTTATGTTTCGCTCCTCATCAGTGGATGTGGCCAAGTGATACTCTGGAGTTCTTGCCGGATGCTGGACCCGACCCTCTTCCTCATCGGTGTGATGGTGAACGGCAAGGCGGCCATCATCCGAGTTGGATACCTATTCCACATGGGGCGTGGCTGCGCCGTAGTTGCTCGCGGCTGATCCGACCGAGTTGGAATCAGGGTGAGACTGGTGTTGCTGCTGCATGTGAGCAGCAGTGGCCGAGTTGCCATCAATTGAGCTGGATTGAAGGCGGTGCACACCCAAAGGGGTGCCTGCTCCGTCGAGCGTGAAGCCGTTTTCATCTTCAAACAAGCCTTGATGCTCCTCCAGTGCACCAGCAATTGGCATGTCGACGTTACCATAAACCTCAGAAGACTCTTCCTTGGTGGTGTCACGGATTCTATATGATGTCTGATAGACAGGTTCACACATAGAATTGTCCTCGGTGAGGGTAGCAGGCTCAAGGTCATCGCCTGCGGGGGACTTGCTGATGTTGTCCTCGATGTCGGGCTCGTAGCCTTCATCCTCCAATGACTGCCGCACGTCCGCGTTCCACTCGTCCACCCTCTGATCACGATCGATGGAAAGCGCACGTTGGCAGTTGGCTGCTGCAACGCTGCCATCTCCATCATCCACAGTAGCCTCCGGGTTCTTGAAATGCTCAAGCTTGCCGATGTCCAGAACAGTAGATCCTCGAGGCGGCGTCGGAGTCTTGCTGAACTCGGTCAGATCGCTACCTGGGTCGGGTGCGCCCACCTCATCCGATCTCGAGGTTGGGATTGAATCGTCATCAAGCTTCCAGAATCGGGCAACGACATCCTTGGGCACGGGCTGGGTCTTTATGACTGGCTTCAGGATTACGAAGCACACCCGGTGCGGATCGCATACCATAACAGCATTCCCGCCGAGCTCGCGAGTTCGACGCTGCAGGTGTTCCAAGAGACCGCTTAGATGGCGCAAGCTGCAACGGTGCCCACGCTCGAAGGACTTGTAGTACTGCCGAGAGTCAATAAGAGAAGCCTCCTGGATCTCTAACGCTGGGTATGTGACTACACCCTCGACGAGGAACGTTGTGCGGCTGAACCAGAGCCGCGGAATCATCTCATTGAGGCTGGACTTGAGATCTTGATCGAGGTAACGCACGGTAGCCATGCCAGTGGAATCGGGCGTGGTGCCGAGGCCCTGGGCTTTGACGGTAGTCTTGCAGATAGGACTGCCGTCCGGGCACATCGGGGCTGACACGGGCTCTGTTGTGGCCCCGTAATGAGGATTGCACGGAGACTGAGTTTGTGTCTTGTGATTCTCATACACAAAGTCCACCTTGACGCGTACGGCGAGCACCACGTCTCCGAATCGATAGCGAACTAGACGGTAGTGACCACCACCGTAAGGTAGTTCCGGATCATGGGAGCCCAAGTGGCCTAACACATCAGCAGCCCACCCTGGCACGACTTCCCCGGGATCGGCTCGCTTGTGTTTAGGCAGAGGGCCGGTGTAACCGCGACCAGGCTTGGACTTAGGGATTATGAAGAGCGTATCCCGCACGGTGCTTAGGTCGAGGCGGAATGGCTTCGTGATCGGGCTTTCACAAGCTCTTGGCCCGCAGATGAAACACAAGAGCTGTGTCAGAGTCTCAGAGTCCGTGACGACGTCGATATCATCGAATGCAAACTCGACATTGGCCACCTCGAGAGCACGGAAGGTTGGCTCATATGGGTATTGCGGTTTTAGAGCGGTATGCTCGTCTCTGATGGCACGGGAGATGGTGGTAAAGACCTCTTTCTGGCTGAGGGAGGCGCCAAGCTTCACGCCTTTCCAGTTGCGTGTATTGCCTGTGATGGCCGTATGAGCTCGCGTCCATGTTGAGACACTCCACATTCAGATGTCATGATAGACAGATGACAATACTTACCGGGCACATAAATAGCTGGAAATGAAGTACCAGTCTCCTCCTGGCTAGGCGTTGCTTGAATCCAGGTGTATTCGCATATAACCTCAACCTTACTCTTGGATTGTATCTCACTGTCACATTTGGGGATACCGGGCAGGTGAAGGTCCTCGACGTGCTCGTTCGTGCCCTTGACCATCCATCCGTACGACATAGGAAGGGGAAGTGGCTCTTTTAGTGGCTCTAGTGTCTTGTTACCCGAAATCTTGTTCTTGTTCTTGTTTCTGGTCTTGAACTTGGACTTCGTGGTGTTGATGACTCCAGTATACTTGGACTGGCGTTCCTCCGAAGAATCTGACAGCATTTCGTGGTCCTCAGCTTCGCCGATGTTACGTGATGATACCGGGAGACCTGGGAACAATGGGGCTTCTTTCGTGGGTGTGCGACTTCGATTGCACTGCACAGGGCGGGGAAGTGCAGTCTGCTCATCAATATCCATGCCATCATCGTATGATTGCCTGACTTCATATTCATCATCGCTGTCGGCGCCACTGCCATGGGCTACGATGCCCTGTCGTGCCTGTTTGTCGTTAGAGGAGCTACTGCGAATCTGTAAATGCCATACGTTAGCGAAGCATAAAACGCGCGTTGTTGGGGTCATGAAACGTTGACGGACATTATCGTTCGCAGACCCTGCCTCCTTCATCTCACAATCACGCTCCTCTTTGCCAGAGCTGGCAGGTTTCTTGCTTTTGGGGCGCGGTGGAGCTCGAAGAGGAGGGCTCGCTTCGCGACGGCCTCGAGGGCCGCCCATGTATCTTGCCATTTTTGAAGCGGCTCGACGTCTTCAAATCGAAGTTGCGCGACTAAAATCAATCGGGCATTAGTCGCGGGCTCGGGTTATTCGATAAAGCGCGTCGCAGATGCCTGCTTGGTAGCTTGCCCTACCTGAGCAAGTTCAGATAGAATAATTGCGATTCTCGAGCTGATAGAGAATCATGGCTGAAGTCTAGCTTTAGGCTCCAAGATACGGGATTTGGAACACCAAAAATAAACCGCTGATCAGGGTTGGCCGAAGAATTCTTGATGTCCCACGGGGTGTTTTGGTAGCTTGCCTTTCAGGTAAACTGGGCTGGATACGGGACAACCTGCTTAAGGTTCACTGCAGTATCTGGGTACTTGGTATAAAGCTCTTACCAGCTGTATTTCGTGAATTTGGAAGGTTTCAGTCTCTTGAGTGGCAGCCCATGATATAAATTCTATAAGTATTTAGGTATTGTCTGGTAGACCCAACTGACTTCCTGCTGGCCGGACCCTCCAGATTTCCCAGATAGCATCTTCTGATCTGAAATATTCAGGAGCCCAGTGTGACTGAATTAGTCTTAGTTTCTTGATACTGGTTCGTCTTCTGCCATTTTCTTTACAATAATGCATCAAAGTCCCAACTCTATACCTTTACACCACAGTTCGGTGACTTCCAAGTTACAGAGGTTTCAAACCTTTGGCGACTGGCGGAACCCCAGACAATGGGGATCGAAGTGTGTCGTCTTTTGATCATTGCATATAATGATAGGAACGTAGGCTTTGAGGAAAGCACAATGGTAGGCCTGCCAAATGGGAAGTATGAGAGAAAGTGGTTGGCCTGGGCGCCGTTGAAGCGCCGTGCTAACCCTTGGGAACCTCTGGAATCCATGCCCATTGTAGTCCGGTCTCCAATTCTATGTTATATGGGTAAGCGATCTTATCAGGAAGAACAACAGCGCTCACACCAGGGGGACTCAGGAAGCCGGTAAAACTGTCCTTTTCCTCGATGCCCGCATCGATGTTGTTAGAGCAAGATCCCCATTGTAGTGTCTTAACTTTTGGGATTGAAGGTTCCTCCCATCCGCCCATCTGGTCAAGATTGAATATTGTGTCTTCCAAGAGTCTCAGGCCACTAGGTTGGTACGTTGGTGGCGGCCCCTGGGTGCAGTGCCGTCAACGTGCATGTGATCGAGTGAAGTCGGAAGAAAGTTGAGGCTCTAGAGTCTAAATGTACGGATATTGAGTGGGGCAAACCTCGGAACTGAGTACGATACATAGGTACAAGGTACCCATGTGCACCCTAGGGTTAGCTGATCCTGGTGTACTGCGGATGCCCGTAGCCCCCCCCCCCCAGCAGGCCCTGGCCCCCGTTTCTTGTTTGCTACTATGTCACTCGTAGCTGGGGAGTCAATATGCTCTTCGGGAGGCAACAACCCGAGTTCAACTATGGGCGTCCAGAGACATCAATGATTCCTTACATGATTGACATCTGGGCAAGTCATACCATTACATATAGGCAGTGTCGGACGTCGTCAACGGATATATCTGCCTATGTCTGCTGACAATAGTGACCAAATCTTTGGGCTTCCATCCAATGGCGTAGGTTCGTCTTCGGATAGTGACCTGGGTGTGACCTGAGTGTTCTCGTCTTCAGCGGAAGCAAGATAACAACGCAAACGACGTTTAAGATCACAGGCATGGTAGGTTGATCCATGTCCTGGGCTTGGTGGGTGAAGCGGGAGCAACAACTATGGTTTCGGATCGGATAAACTGACAAGTTGAGTCGCGAGCCCGATTCAAGAAAACTTGCTATGGATATGGTGTTGCAGGGATGAAGCTAACATACAACCTGCGAAGTTGTGCGTACCGCCACCGCTGAGTGAGGCCACCCTCTTCCCCATATCCCCCGGTACGATGCTCTGACTTGACGGAGTGACGATAGCAAAGTATACCCCGGATATTATCATCGTAGAGCCCTGACTGATTGAGTCTATCGAAGAACCGCGATTCGAGTTTAGACCATGATGGATATTTCTCGATGACACCAGTATGCCGCTGAATCCGTCTCAGAAATATATACTTAGTGAGTGTTGCGATGTAAGGGACGATCATCTGTGTGCTTTTAAGAAACAATAATAGAATACAATACGTGATCAAAGGCCCCTCTACAAAGTCGTTGTTGTTATTATCCAATGCTAGGTGAGAGCACTTGAGCCGGTTACAGGTGTGTGGCAAGGAGCACCGCTAGCTCCAATACCAGGATTTATGTTCAAAGACATCTGATTGAATGTCAAAGTTCAAAAGTAAATCTTCATAATTGTCACGAGGCAGCACTGCTATGATATACCTGGACATACGGTAAGGGAAGCTGTATATGGATCTCCCGGGATGAGCTACGTGTATCACTTTCCTTTGCAATATTACACGGGATATGAGGTAAGGCACTGCTGCCGACCCTCGGGGAACCAGCGATCACTATTCCTCGAGGCTACAAGCCAAACTACCCTTGAAATGGGAATGATGACATCTGGAGGTGATGGGCTCCTTGTGGCTAATGATCAGGCGACTGTCACAGAATGCAGGCACTTCTGCATGGTGGTATCGAGGTATATACACAGTGGTTCCAGGATAACCGTATTCGCGGGTACTGCCCTATGTATGTACGGAATATGCCTCAACATCATCCAATATGGAAGGTTACACGAATGCAGGGGAGCCAAACACCTTAAGATGCCAATGAGATGATTGATTGATAGCCATACCCTAGGCATAATACGGTGCTCAGGTCTTGGCATTGCTTTTAAGGTTGTATCCGCAGAATCTTAGTCTTATCGCCATGGCCAAGGCCTGGACACGTGAAGCGCTGATTCGATGAAAGTTGCTTCTTGCTTTGGGCCTACCAGAAAACCACACTCTCCTTCGCCACTTCGATACAGGATTAGTTTGTGGTCTGGCCGGGTCGCTTAAATTGGGGACACCAAACAAGGCATGCGGCATCTTCCATGACCTAAATATGTACGAGGGCACCCGGCAATAATACAGAGCCACAATACGTAGTAGGTACACCCTGAAGCCACATGTTGAATATCATATAATTGTCATCCATCTCTTCTTCTGCTACGCATGCAAACAGGCAACCTGCCAGACTATTATATCCCACATCACGGTCCGGGGTTATTTTTCATCTTTCATCTTGAATTGTCTGCATGGACATTGATTTAATACCACTGTCCACTTCATTTGAAATCTTACATTCAGAATGATTTCATTTGTGCTGGTCACCCTCACGTCTCTGCAGAGTGTGAAGGCATGGGGCTCACTGGGACATGCTACAATCGCCTATATCGCCCAGAACTATATCACAGACGAAGTTGCGTCTTGGTGAGTCTTCAATCGCATCGAATGTATCAAAACTTCCCGGGCTGACACATCTCAGGGCTCAAGGGGTGCTCAATGACACTTCAGATTCGTATCTCGCCAACATCGCCTCCTGGGCCGATACATACCGCGCGACTACTGCAGGGTCATGGTCATCCTCCTTCCACTATATCGACGCAGAGGACAACCCGCCGTCCGACTGCAACGTCGACTATGACCGAGACTGTGGTGATACAGGCTGCTCAATATCTGCCATAGCCAATTACACCCAGCGCGTGGGTGATGGTCGCCTCTCTGCCGCAAACACGGCCCAGGCTCTCAAATTTCTCGTCCACTTGGTCGGAGATATCACGCAACCCCTTCACGATGAGGCGTATGAGGTTGGTGGCAACGACGTCGATGTGACCTACCAGGGATACTCCGACAACCTGCACTCTGACTGGGACACATATATACCCGAGACGCTGGTCGGTGGTTATAGCTTGTCGGATGCGCAGAGATGGGCAAGTAATCTCACGAGTGAGATTAATGCGGGTGACTACAAGTCTCTTGCCGCGAGCTGGATCGACGGTGACGATGTCAATGAGGCCCTTAACACTGCGCTGAGATGGGCACAGGATGCAAATGCATACGTGTGCACAGTGGTGATGCCCGATGGTGCTGCAGCTCTTGAGGCCTTGGACGACCTGTACCCGACCTATTATGATTCGGTCATCCCTACGGTCGAGCTTCAGGTAGCTAAAGGCGGGTACCGTCTTGGTAATTGGTTGAATTTGATCTATAAAGAAGAAATCGCAAAGCGCGATCTCGGTGCCATTGAGGGGCCCAAGAGGGATGCGGACAAATCTCTGCCGGACCTGTTGGGCCGTGAGCTCTTGCCTACGTCGAGGTCACTGAGCAAAGCCAAGTTGGCAAGAGCTTCAATCGGATATGGATGCGGCCATGCAGAGAGGAAGAGGAACCACCACTAGCAACGTTTCCAGGACGGAGCTTGATATGGTCCAGATGTCAGGTTTGTGGAGTCGGTGCGATGGCAGTCGCTGCCGCGATCGGAAGATCGGTGCTCACTACAATTCTCTGGATAGGTCAAAGTTCCGATGAAAATAAGACGATGTGCCCGTGATTTTGCTCGAAGCCATTGAGCCACTGTCCAGAGAAGTTTGCTGGAGGAGATCAGCAAACAACGTCGATCCCTTAGCATTGGTCTTGCCTAGGCCTCATCTGCGAATTTGTCGAATAAGTGAGAGGCAGGTACCCTATAGACTACCTGTCTCCAATCCTATTCCCTGACGTGAGTTTTTGACTCTCTCAGGGAGGCAATGTAACAGTCCGGACGTCCGCAGCCATAAGTTTTGGATTAATAATAAACAAGCGTACCTACTCCGTAGCTGTATCACGGTACACTGTATGACAATTGACCCACAACTCGGGCATAAACGCCGTAACCCCGCATTCAACAACGCGGGCCACAGATATCTACTTACCGGTACCTAGGTGGTGTGTAAAATCCCCACTGTGTGAGATACTCATGGAAGCGGGGAGAAACGTGTGGGCATAGCGAGTCGTTGCACAGCACTGAGAGGAGCTCCGACCAGTTGACGGCTTTGTGGATTGTGACGCAATCTGTTAACCTGTTGTGATTGGGCTGTAGGGATGCGTGTCTCGCCATGTCTTATAAATCGTTACGCAGTGCGGCTATTCAATTCACCCGTAACTACTTAAGTATATATACACCAGCCCCAAAGCCGCTGGTTGCGTTTTCTCGCGGTCACCTCCAAGGTAAACAAAACCTCTTGCACCTTCAGGTGACACACGATATTGCGTAAGACGGCCAACAAACTGAAAATGAAGGAAGCAATTATCGAGAAGGGTAAGGACGAGCTCCAACGAATGCGCCACTATGAATAGGAAAAGCTTACTGACATATGTGATTGTAGGACCAAAGGTGAAGATTATCGAGTCACCTATCCCCGAGCCAAATGATGATCAAGTCATCATCAAGGTCGTAGTCAGTGGTTCCAACCCAAAGGACTGGAAGGTTCCCAACTTTATCGACAAGGTCGTGAACCAAGGCGATGATATCGCCGGAATTGTGCACAAAGTGGGCGCCAACGTCACAGAATTCAAACCTGGCGACCGTGTTTTAGCCTTCCACGAGATGCTGGCCCCCGGCGGTAGCTTTGCTGAGTACGCTGTTGCGTGGCAGCATACCACGGCTCACATCCCGAAGAGCACGACCTTCGAGGAGGCAGCTACCATCCCTCTCGCTGCATTGACCGCCGCATGTGGCCTCGTTGGGAAACTCGACCTGCCGCAACCGTGGGCGCCGGCGAAGGAGCCGATCCCCTTGGTCATCTATGGTGCGGCTTCTGCCGTCGGCATCTATGTGGTGCAGCTGGCGCTACGAGCCAATATACACCCGATCATTGCCGTGGCAGGTAAGTCCCAAGACCATGTCAAGTTGTTCATCGATCCGTCTAAAGGCGATACGGTTATCGACTACCGGGATGGCGACGACGCTGTGGTGGAGGGGATCAAGCGTGCTGCACAGGGACAGAAGCTTTTGTATGCATACGATGCCGTCTCTGAAAAGGGCAGCTACACCAACCTCGCGAAGGCTCTTACTCCCGGCGCCAAGCTTACAACAGTCTTGCCGGTGAAGGATGAGGACGTGCCCGGCATCCAGGTGTCGAAGACCATGGTTGGTTCCGTGCACGATTATGAGAAGGATCTAGGCTTTGTCTATCTGCGGTACTTTGCCAAAGGCTTGCAGGATGGGTGGTTCAAGCCCCAACCACATGAGATTGTTCCTGGTGGTCTGAACGGGATACAGACGGGCCTTGATAATCTGAAGCATGGGAAGGCCAATGCAATCAAGTATGTGTTCAGGATCGAAGATACCAACTGAGGTGGCAGCATACCTGAAGTAGCGAGACGGCCGAGAGCGTTGAGGAGGGCTTGGCCATCACGTTGAATGAGATAAGTTTCAGGAAAGAAAAGGACAGAAAAACCGCCCCGACAGTCTGGGCTTTCAGTTCCCTCATGATGGGCTGCATCTGGCATCGGACTAGCTGTCCTTCCGTACATCGCACTCTTCGTTTGTGTGCAGAAAGTTGTGTGTAATATATTGGCTTCCCATCCTGTAGCTTTATCTGTTGAGGTTGTACTGTATGGCACTACGGTGGTGGAAGGGGTCAAAAGCTGTTAGCTGCAAGCATTCTCCACGGGCCGAGTCATCATTCGTTTGCAATAGCCAAAGATTGGATATAGAGTATTGGCATGGGCGCCACGTACATAGCTGTCATCCTTCGTCTTTCATCGTTTCAAGACGATGGGATTGGGCCTGCTCAATATCTCACGAAGCTGGCATGCTGACCGGGTGGAGACAGTTCCACATGGGATGATCAAGGGTACACACATCCGTACTACTTTACCCAACGAACACAACGAGGCAAAGGAGCAGCCGGAACAAGGCGTATCGACATGTGACGACGCGTAACTCCTCCCCTGGACAATAAATACGGCGTTCCACAAGGACTGTGATTATCAGACATCCATGGATGGGTGCATGCTGTAAGACTCGAGCAAAATCTTATAAGTTAGCCCAGCATTTCCCGTGTGAGGTGAGTGAACGACGCAGACCGCCCAGTCACTAGTCCTGCATATTTCGAGTTACTCGCAAGATCAAAGGAGTCACTACTCTGATATCGGGTGATGTACTGTCCTATACATCGTTTTCCAGCTTCCTTATTCGGACTGCATCCGCAGGGACCCATGTCCCTTACGATAAGCTTCATGGGCTTGATCCACAACCTTCCGGACTTAGAGAAGCGGTGCGACGATGATAGGCCAATGCCTCTCGTCGCGATGCAACAATATGCAACAATATGCAGCACGCGATAGGTCATGCACAGATATGGAGTACAGTAGTCTGCTGCATTGCGCGATGGCCGCGGGGATGGGTCACCACTCCCTACAAAAGAGAAGCGGTCGGCCGAGTGTGAAGAAAAAAATGGCGGCCTCCGCGATGTACTGCAAGAAGCACTCGAATACCGTCGGCGTCCCTCGAGATGAAGTACAGCTATGTGGCCGCGGCCACGTCCCTCTATGGCATGGCGCATGCAGTGGCATTGAACATCACGTCTACCTCTGCCATCAGCAGCCCGACAGAGCCATGCGCCATCGTCAGTGCTGCATACGCCAGCCAAATAGTGGCGTCGCCCTCAGCCACACCGACAATTGCTGCCTCTATTGCCCATGACTGCTTGCTGTCTGTACCCCTGGGAAAGGATGCGGCGATTGAACTTGTCGAGTCGATGGAGCCATATCTGGAGTGGCAAACAGGTAGAAACCTGCCAACTTATGCCCTGTTTACATTAGCCCTGGAGCTTGATGCTAACCAAAGCGATTTCTTCCAGACTCGGCATACAAAGCAGACCCTCCGGCAGATTACTTCTACCCGGCCTACGACATGTTCGAAAATCTGGCCGCAGTTCGTCGGAAACTTGAGAACAATACTTATCGCAGCGAGTACGAGTTCCAGGACGACCTGTACAAGACTGTCTTCGGACCAGGACACGACGGGCACTTCGTCTTCTATCCAGACTTGTTGACCCTCGTATTTGACTGGAATCGACCGTTGTCCCTTGTGTCTATAAGCCATGATCAGTCGAGCATACCCGAAATCAAGGTCTATGAGGACGTCATCTCCTCAAATAAGACTGCTTCAACTGTGAAGCTAATCAACGGGATTGACGCCGAAACCTATTTGGAAGACATCATTTACCAAGCGAGCTGGAATCAGGACGCTGACTCGGCTTATAACTCCGTGTTCTATGAATTAGCTTCTCCTGCGGCAGGCTACGGCGTGGGCTACTTCCAAGGAGGTGGTCGTATCCGGTATATCTATCAGGGAGCCACGACTAATATAACATTCGCGAACGGCACGGAAATTACCTTGGAAAATTATGCTCATATCAAGGTGCCACTGACAAATGTCACTGATGGAGAGTCCATGTACGAGCTCTTTTGCAATCCCAATGGCTATGACAGCAGCACGGCCACGGCATCTGTAGCCGAGACACCTGCTGCCCCCTCGGCGACTATTGTTGGCTACCCTGAGCCTGTCATCATCACCAACGACTCGGTTGTGGCAGGCTTTTATCTTGATGGCAAAGGGTACGAGGATGTAGCAGTTATTGTACTACTGGCATTCGAGAGCGAATCGGTACCTGAGTTCCAAGCCGTCATCAGCCAATTCATTGCCGATGCGGTCGCAGCCGGGAAGACGAAGCTGGTTGTCGATGTTCAAAGCAACGGCGGAGGTTATATCCTCCTAGGCTATGACTTCTTTCGACAGCTTTTCCCGCATATTGTGCAAGATGGCTTCTCCCGGTGGAAAGACAGCGACTCCTTGGTCACCATCTCACACATAGTGTCAGATCTGGTCGATGACCTGGACCCATACACTTCCGACAACGAGGACCTGATCGGCTTCTACGAGAGCTGGTTCAACTACAAATACGACCTGAACATCACCGATGACCCTTTCCTGACGTTCAAAGACAAGTTTGGGCCTGTCACCTATCATCACACCAACTATACTGAGATCTTGAGGTGGAACCTCAACGACAATCTGACAACAACCAATGACACATTCGGTATGGGCATCGAGATCTCCGGTTACGGCACGCTGGCAAATTTGACACAGCCTTTCAAGGCCGAGAACATCGTCCTGCTATACGATGGCGTTTGCGCAAGCACCTGCACCCTTGCGTCAGAAATGCTGCGTATCCAGGGTGGAGTCAAATCTGTTGCCATGGGCGGCAGGCCGCACCCAGGCCCAATCCAGGGCGTGGGCGGCGTGAAAGGCGCACAAGTGCTCGACTGGGGCTCCGTGTACTACTATAACCAATGGGCTCTGGAGAACGGCGTGAACATCACCGACGAGCAGAAGGATGTACTGAGCCGGTACAGTGAACTACCTGTCAATCGCAGCTCTGCCGCTTCTCTAAACTCGAGGGACCAAATCCTCCGAGACCATGTCGACGACGGCCTGCCTGCACAGTATGTGGTCGAGAAGACGGACTGCAGGCTGTATTGGACCCTGCCCATGGTCACGGATATCACTGCGGTGTGGAAGGCAGTTGCGGACTCGGCGTGGAATGGGGCTGCCTGCGCGTATGGTAGTATCTCCACCAATGCCACCACCACGAGGAGAGACGCAGCCCATGCAAGTGGACGAGTCGTCCGCCCGAGGAAGACATCTCCGGCCACTATTAGTGAGAGACTACTTCCCAAGCCGGCATCTGTTGGTACCAAGCAACTTCTCAAGGCCATTCCATAGACAAGTTTCTTACCTATGTAGCTATGCCTGGTTTCTACTTAGGTTCACGAGTATCACACGTGTCAATTGTAGATGATATGTAGCACATATGAGTCAATCTTTTTGGAATCCAACCCAGATTTTTGATACGAGTACCCTGCAAGTCATCAAAACCGCCCGCTACCATAATTGTGGCAAGATAGATGATTGAACCATGCATCTGATCGCCTGCGTACTCACCAGTACCTACCTAGGTACCCAAGTAATCCATACATAAGTGCTTATCGAGGAATTACCTACCTACGTAGGTATTTTACGTACCTATAGGTGGGCATATACGTCGTAGCTTTACGAACTCCAGAAGACATGATATAATTATACGGGATCGAAATGTCTTTTTCATTCAATTGCTCCACTGAAACATGATGGGCAAAGGTTCCAGACCAATCTAACACCCTCATCAGGCCAAGCATCGCAACTTGACTAACTAGCCTTTTGTTTCCTCCTCTAAAGGAGGAACACTTGATGCGTTTTCGGCTGTACCCTCCCTTTGAGGTAGTGATGCCTTGTCATCTCCCGCCGGGGCCTGTACGGGCAGAGGAGCTCTCGTGTCCTCCGATTCCTCCGTGAACCATTCGTCAGCAAGGAGCTCCTCCGCTGTCGGTCTGTCCCTCGGATCCAGTTTCATAATCTTTAAAAGAAACTTCTTGTCTGCAGGCGGGACCTCCTTTGGTGTAACGCGCTGAAATGGCTTTTGAGGGGGCCCTTGCATGTTGATGATTTGACAGACTTCGTTGACACCCTCATCGTTAAACTCGGTATATGAGTGAGGGAACGGTCCGAATAGCCGGTGCATACGCTTGAGAACCATGTAAAAATAGTTGTCATCATCAGGCTTGACCCCCTCGTTTGCTGGGTTGAATACGTGGTAGTTGCCCCCGTAGAGCAGGCTGAGAATCTTGAAATGGAGCATAACAGTCAGTAGGTTGCCACTGGTAATCATGGTGACTCGATAGACCCTTACCGCATTTCCAAAAGACCAGATGTCAGTAGCTGTGCCCCAACGGAGCTGGAAAGTACTTTCGGGACTGCGGGTGAATGCGGCACCAATGACATGGCCATCTCTTGCAAACTCGGAATCTTGATGCACTACTCCGCCGCAATCGCCGAGCTGTATAGTTGAGAAACGCTGCCTCCCTTGACCGTAGTTGACGAATATGTTGTCCAACTTGATATCTGTGATGGTGAGATGGCCCTCAGCTACCGAAGTACTCACAAAGTGGACATTGAACATGGGGATGGGCTACCTGTGTGTACCATGCCATCTTGGTGTAGCACCTTCAGAACTTCGAGAACGGCCCTAGCAACCTGTTTGATCTCGGAACGCGACAGGCGATTCTTATTAGATTCGCTCAACAGATCGGTATCTAGATACTTCAAGACAATAGATGCTGGCTCAGGGGGTTCTTCGATCTCGTCTAGTAAAGGTCGGAGGAAAGGGGTCTTGTCTTGGTAGCGCCCCAGGATCGTGGCCTCGTTCTGCAAACGCCAGTGTCCCGGGATGCTCTTAAGAATGCATTTCTCTTCTCGATGATTCTTGCTGCGAGCCGGTTAACGTATTTCCACGCGGGGCTTGATGACAGTCGCGACCTGCCTCGCCAAAAAGACGACCCCATCGTCAGCTGATTTGTACACCTCTTTGGTAAGGGTGTACGTCGAGACGCGGCCTTTCAATACCTGACCGACTCTGAGAATGGACGCCATGGCAGAATCTATGGCAATAACGATATGACTTCAATTATCACTCTATTCTGGAGCTGTAGCGATGTAAGTGTCAACTCATGTGAGTTACCTGTTGTTGTGTCAAGGGTATGAGCTCGTAATTTCACAGTACGGAGCTCAATTAGCGCGCCCTACCGCTGCGGCAATCCTCCTGATTGGTGTAAAGCGGCGGTCGCAGTGCTGAGCCGATATGTGAGACGCGCCATGCTGCAGGGTCTATCACAGTGGCTGAGTGGAGAGAAATACATGCGCAGCTCCAAATGTTACCTACCCATGTAAGTAGTCCCCAGGAACGATGAAACTCTTTCTTGTACTTAGTATACACTCCGTATGTTGAAGTACTACACTTATACATAGCAAGATGCATTTTTTTCGCCAGCTTTCTCACCCTGACTCGGTTAGTGACCTCAGAACCCCTAGCCTGAAACTAAAATTGAAAAACCCTATGATGCATACCGTGGCGAAGGGCAGCGAGGCGCGCGAATCTTGAAAGATGGAGATTAAGGGGTTCCTGGACGCAGATGCTGGTACTAAAGGGAATAAGGGATATGTTTGTTGGAAGGTTGAATATAGTTTATTGCTTCAAAGCGTAACTTGAGCCTGTTCGGACTATACTGATCCATCGACCCAACTGAGTGTGATAGCGAAATATCTATCCGTAGAACACACCATCGATATATTGATGATAAAATAATATTATAGTGAATCCTTCAACCTACATCAATCATTGCTATCGCAACGCGCATCCAACTACCCGTGACCAGACACATATAATATAGTACCACGAGATCGGAAGCATCTGTATACAAGATATCAATGGTATAATGCGGACGACAACATCTGATATCCAAGCGGTATTCATAACTGCTTACATAGTATATAGGTCCTGCTGGTACTACTCGTGGACTTGAAAGTAAAGGTAAGTGGCAGTATTATATATACAAATAGTACCGAATCCTGCGAGTCCATAATCTCATAATCAGATTTTATAAGAAGACTTGTTCACAATCCAGGGGCACTCGGCGCGAACGAGAATAGCTATAAAAGTACCTAGGTAGTTGGGCTGCAGACGACGGCTTTGCATTTGGTGGCTCGTAAGCGCCGATAGCTGTATACATAGGTAAGTGGTGGGTGGATCCCGCATATATTGAAGGTATCAACCTTGGATTACAAGGCCTCGGCGCATATTAGTGTCCTGAGAAGGTCTCGACTCAACATTGAACGGCTGTATACCCTAGGCTATACATGTATCTTAGTTCGCCTAGAGTTCCTCTGCCGCCTACGTATGGGTCTGGTCTTCTGGCGCTATATCAAGCATTCGCTTTAGACACACAAGCCCACCCATGGCACCCGGGTTCCGTGCATGCTACCGCGCCTATTTCGAGTGCCAATGCATGTTCTCAGCGGCTCCTTTGGGGGCCGATGAGGGTAGCCTACATCTGCCAGTGATACTAATGAAATCTCGTTCTGCCTCCGGAACTATTGGACACATAGATATATAACAGGGCATTCGCGTCCAAAGTTTGAGGACTATGAAGCCGCATCTTTTCCATTTATATTACAAGCGTTCCTTCTTCCCTATTTCAGTTCAACGAATCTCCCGCGCTTACCATTAGAGCGTTGTCACCCATTTGTTTCGTTACGATGCCTCCTAATAAGATCCTCAACAAGAAGCTTATGGGCAGTATTCGCCTCGCCGCTACCCAGGAGAAGGTCACTGTCTCCTTCGCAACAAAGACTGAGCTATGGACAAGGCCAGAGAGTGTCGGCAACTCCTGGAAGCAGGAGGTCGAGCAAATAACTGCTGCGAACGAGTCCCTGCTCCCCAAGGGCACTGTAGAAATCTGTGTCAGGTAGGTTCTATTCCAATTTCATTCCTTTGTGAGTCGAGATGGCGGGACCGTATTATGTGTGCTGAATATGCCCCGAACAGAGAGTCCGAGCATACAAGTCCCAGCGACCAACGAAGTCACATCACAGCAGGCACCTATGATGCGGACAACAACTACCTTGGGACATTTCATCTCCCTACCAAGAAGAAGGATCAAGAGAAGTAGCGAACGACATCATGTGGAGATTTTGCCGGAATAAAGGTTGTAATGGGGAGGATGCAATTAATCATACCTAATCAGGTGTTTGAAGTTTGTTTGGGGGGATTAAGGGCCAGAGATCTTGGTAACATCACCGGTTTACAATAACTGTCTTTCCAAGACACCTTTTGAATGTTGATTTGTATACAGACTGGAAACTTATTTCTAGATAAAATGACGCAATCCTCGACTGCTGAAGTAATATGCCTGTGAAATCAATACCTATGGTCCCCACCACACTGCGGCCTTAGTTTCACCCTCACGGGAAACCCATCCGCCGGATGCGCCGCCCCCTTTTCTGCCTGATACGCACGAATTCCATTGACCGTTTTGACGGCCTGATCCTTCCTGCACGAGCCTCTCTTTGAGTGGAAGGCATCCCACTCCTCGTATGCGGGTATCACATTGATCTCACGCGCCGTTAGGACCAGAACAATCTTCAATTCGAGCAGCGCCAACGACTGCCCAATGCAGTTACGTGGGCCATGCTCGAACGGCCGCCATGCGCCCTTAGTCCTGCCAGGGTACAGCGGGTCATCTGGGCCGACGAGCCACCGCTCGGGAAGGAATTTCTCAGGTTCGACCCAGTAGCGCGCATCGTGGTGGATTGCCAAGCTCAGAGTCCAGACGCTACAATTCTCGGTTGGGAAACGGCGGCCGGTCTCATCAAAGAGAAAGGTTCCTGGACGGCCGAGCCGCATGGACCCAGCGGGTGGGAAGAGGCGAAGTGTTTCCTTGAGGAGGGCGGTGGTGTAGGGGAGTTGGTTGAGTTTGTGAGGGTCGCTATGAATCTGTACTAGGGCGTCTCCGGGGTGATCGCCAAAGATGGTGTTATGTTCAGTCAGGAGGAGGTCGAGGGCGGTCGGATGCGTAGAAAGTAGGTAGTAGCAGTAGGTCAGCGCTGCGCTAGAGGTATCGTGGCCTGCGAACAGAAAGACGCGTAGCTGCGAGGACATTGCCTTCTTCACAGTCTGCTTAGCACGTTCGATATCACCGTTACCCGACTCACGGACGACATCGTCTATCAGAAGGGAGACAATGGATTTGGATTGCTTGTTCGGATCCTCGGAGCCGCTTAGCTTGGCCGCTCTTATACCCTCGATGCGCTCCGCGAACCTCTTGTCGATCTCGTGGCCAATGTATCGATCCATGGTCCTGCTGTTGAGCCAGTGTACGATGGATCGGATAGACAGATACCTGGTTACAGGATTGAGCTGGCCACGCCACGAGGTCCACTCCACTGACGAGCGTAATGCCGATGCTAAGGAGTTCTCATGCAACTGATACTGAAAATGGGTGTCCAGTACGACACGTCCGATTACATCGAACGTCATCCGTACAGTCATCTCCTCCATTGGGAAGACCTCGCTGCGACCATCGGGTGCATTGCGACACTTCTTAATCAAGAGATCACGGAAGACAGCCACCTCATCCGCAATAGCTGGAGCTAGGCCAATGAGATATCCAGCGCTGAATCCTATGCTGAACAAGCGGCGCCAGTGCTTCCACTCGGCGCCTTCCATGGTCAGCAGGCTAGGCCCACCGGTGATAGTTTCGATTGGCTTGACAATGTTATCACCCTTGCCTAGGCCGAGGTCCTCAACTTGCGACGCAGTATAGGCGTCGGCTACGACGAGAAGGGTTCGACTGAAGGGCCATAGGTGCAGGTAAAAGATGCCGCCAGGGAAATTCTGCTGTGCTAACTTCCACATGACATTATGCATAATGGTATCGGGTGGTAGTGATGATGACGCCTCCTTTAGTACACGCAGGTGGCCGAAAACGGGGTCAAAGTCAGGCATGGGCTGGACATCGTCAACATCGTCAGCGGTGCATGGCGCGAAACACTACTTCATGCATAGGGGATGCCACTTACCAAGTTCTCCCTCTGCAGATTCCGAAGTTCCTTTCGAGAGGCATAGAACCGAGTGGCAAGGTAGACCAGAGCCGAGATCACTGCCACGCCAACCGTTGCCCAAGACTGCCCCGGCATGATGATGATTGACCTTTCGACGTTGTCGTCTCTGATCACAATACGCGTTTCAATGCCAAGGGCCGATCGATGATTGCCCTGGTGTCACCCGTGAACCTGCAAAGCGTTCAACCTGAGAACCCGAAAGTTCTAGATGTATGCGTATGATATGAACAAGCTGTCCAGTCGACCAAGAAAGTCGCAACCTTCAGCTGGAGTTGTCGTGGAACCTCAAGAGCTCGGGGACCCTCACCCCACCCAGGTGCCTGTTGCAGGGTTAAAGCGTGATGGACGCATTGCAACATGCAAATATTCCGAAAGGGATGCATGCTTACGTGAGAATTTAGATCTATTGCCCACCTGCAGTGAGCGGCTGAGAATAGACCCCACCTTTTCCATGTTACAGAGAACCAACAACAAATGGAAAGGGGACTCACGGATTAGACTACCTATCAGCAGAAAAGGGGGCATTGGCCCATTTCCTATCTGAGATGAATAATGCGTAATTATCCAAGTACTCGGGTATGTCTTCAGGTCATCAGTCAATGTGGATGCTCGCGAGATATTACTTATTGTACACTATAACACTTGTCAAATCATGGAGGATACTGGTGGATCTAAAAGACAGCTTCGATGCAGGCCTGGACAACCCGGTACATAGTAATCAAGCCGGTGGTACGATGGCATGCTAATTCGGGATGTAATTTACGTGTCCATCTTTTCAGCAGATGACCTAAACCAAATCCTTCTGTGCAGCCTGATATTGGTGGCCTGTTAAACCAGTTGAAAGCATGCAGCTTACCAGTCCATGTGGGTAGCATTGGGGGCTCATTGGGGGCTGCATTGAGCATTTTGTTATTTTTAGCCAGGCATTCAAGTGCTTCTGCAGCACTATTACCTACATAGGTAGGTATCTGTGAACCTTTACTGTATGTTTATCAATAATCTCTCTGCCCTAACCTCGAAAAAAAAAAGTAGGATGCCCTTGTCGAGGAGAAAGAAAATCAAATGATGTGTTTATTTTGTAGCTTGAATACTTGGTTCATGGGATAAACACTCCTAACCACTCGCCCCGCAAGGAAAAAGAAACCATGGCGACATTAAGTGGTCCAGCAAGGCAACATCTGATAGACAATTCGGGCAAGGTTTCCAAAACTGCTTTCAAGGTCGGGAACTCCGTTCTTTTTCATACCTCCCATCGTTCCTCGTCAGGCGTTTCGGGAAAACACTGCGCTGACAGTCATTTCGGGCCCACTAGGTTACAATATGGGTATTCTTTGTTTTCGCTGTGCTGTGCACCTTGACCCGCTGTGCTGTCCGTGGCTTCACACCACGGCGCCTTAGCCTGGGCGACTATTTCGTGCTGCTGGCAACGGCAGCTCTGGCGGCGACATTGGGGGTTCTGCTCAAGATCCTCGACGACTTATACATCGCCGAGGCGCTTAACGACCACCCAGGCAAAGTCTCCGTCACGTTCGCCGAGCTGCCGGGCCTGCTGGCCGTCAGCAAGTGGAGCAAGATCATGGTTGTCATGGTCTGGCTATCGATTTTCGCTATCAAAGCTGCTTTCCTGTCCTTCCTCCACATCCTCATTCGCCAGCTCTCGCGCAAAATCAATATATACTTCTGGATCGTGGCTGGCTTCAATACGGGATGCTGGTTGGCATTGGCCTTCATTGATTGGGCCATTTGCCCGTATGTTGACGAAAAAGCTAGTATGTATCAGCTCTTCCCACCTGGTTTCCACAGACCGCATGCGTAACCTCTTTGCTAGTCCAATGCGACCTACACTTCGACTACGGCGTTAGCCTAGCCGTTAACACCGTGAGTGCCGTGCTTGATATCATATGCGATATTATGAGTGCGTTCATTTCCTTCCCTTGGTAATATGAGGTGTAGGGGCCAGACTGATGAGACGCAGTCATCAGCGTTCCAATCCTAGTCCTTTCACGCTCTCTTATGAGTATCTCGCAGAAGGTCAGCTATTCCGGCATTCTGTGCCTCTCAGTATTCATGATCGTTGCAGCACTGATTCGACTGATCGGGTCCGTCGCCACGACGCACAAGACTAATCATGGCACGGCACCCATTTGGGGGACCTTCTGGGAGATCATCGAAGCTTGTGTCGCCGTAATTATGGCCAGCTTTCTTACCTTCCGCTCCTTCTTTGCGAAGAACAGCACCGTGGATCCTGCTGGTGCGGCTCCGCATCCGAACCGCAATATCCACAGGCCGGGCACGCTGTGGGAGCGGCTACTTTCAACGTTACGCTTCCGGAGCAGATACCGAAAGTCACCAAGCATCACGGCTGAGGAGGGGAAGGTAGACGTACACCAGGGAAATAGGGACGGGCTGGCGGGGAGAAAGGTTAAGGATCATCTGATATCCACGGCTGCCATCACAAGGCCCACTTTGGTATTCTCGAGGTTGCAAACACTGTTCAGGACCGAGTCCGAGTCCGAGGCTACTAGGGAAGGAGCACTTATCCATGGGGGTACTATCGATGTCGTGACGGAGTTCGATTTGAGAGAGTTAGATTACCACCAAATCCTGAGGGAGGAGGCATCTTCATCCGCCGGGATAAATTCTATCCGCACAGAGATATATGGACGCAATGGGGAATCTCTTCGCTAATGGATACCTATCCTGCCTAGAATGGTGCTTTATCTGGTAGGAGTTGAGGTTAGAAAAGGGATATTGCAGTAAGGAAGGTGTTTGCACTCATGATCGTCCAGATACCATAAATGGGGTCGGCAGTATTTGGCAAACCTCCCAGGGGAATGCCGATTGTATCTCAAGCAACGTAACTATAAGCATGTCACAGTCAAGTTATTTAAGGCGCTGAAAGTGGGTACGAGCATGTGTACGCTTACTGATTGATACCCGCGCAGCGGCAGATCTCTGAAATGTAGCCATAACGGCACAATGCACATTACGTCCAATGGAGGTCTCTTACTTATTGCATGATTTGGAAGAACTTTGGGGGCCCAAGGACACCACAGCCCTATTTGAGATCATTCACTGGCTCATAAGCCATTTGACGCTATACGCTACACAGCTGTGGGTAGCCCATGGAAATATTTCTTATATGAAGAATGTTGTTACTGACAAGTTCGGAATATGTTGCCTGATCATATCATCAAACGAGAGAACCACCAGTAATCATTATGATGAGTGGAAAACACGATAAGCTGGTCCTTCGGGGTCGAACATAGCTCGTATATCCTCGACCAGGGCTTCTGGCTGCTCCCATGCGGCGAAGTGACCACCATTTTCATGTTCTCTTTCAAATGTAACATCCCCCATCTGCCGATTCCACAGACGCGGAGTGCTGAATAATTCTTTAGGGAAATAAGAGAAGCCCTATCAAAACATACTATCAGATGGGTTCTTGAGCAGCGTTGATGTACCAAGTTGATGAGTGACTTACCATCGTAGCTGTAGGCACAGCGCGTCCAGGTACTGCTTGCCAATCTCCTTCGAACATTTCGCGATATATGGTCACACTTGCTGCAGGACCCGGTCGGCTAAACCAGTACAAACTAACCCATTCACAGACTTCCTGGTCAGTCCACTGATACTTGTCTGACCACGCAACTAGCTTCTCATAGATCCATGCAAGTAAACCAACCGGACTGTCTGCAAGGAGCAATCCGATAGTGTTAGGTCTAGTCTTCTGAATATCGAAATAGGCATTGCCACTCGTCCGATATTGTTGAGCAGCCTTAAGGCCTGCAGACTCTGGCGGCGTGTACAGGTTGAGAAAGTGTGTCACGAGGAATCGCACAAAGGCAATCGGGGACTTTGTGAGAGATGGTGGCACGCCGACCACCATATTGAGATGCAGAGCCCGTAGTGAGTGTGGATACAGGGCGCCAATTGAGTTGGTGATAGAAATTCCCTATAGTACAGATATATGAATTTAGCTCATCAGTGACGGTCATCTAAGGGGTCAAGGTGATCACCTACAATGTCCCCACTTTGAGAGGCATACTGCTCATAACCCAAGCTTAGCATCAGCTTATGAAGAGCCTCAGAATACTGTCGCAGTCCAAAGCCTGTCTTCGTGATCCTGCTGGAGAAGCCAAAGTTCGGAAGAGATGGCGCCACGACGTTGAAACTAGGTTTATTCGCTTGGCACTTTGTAAGCATTGGTAAAATCTTGGTTACCTCGAGAAAGCTTCCTGGCCCTGTATTGGTTGGCATCAGATGGTGATCTACAGTCATGGATGTTACTATGTGGTAAGGCAATTGAACCTACAGCCATGGACGAACAACAACGGAATGGCATCAGGGCTTGCACTCTTCTGATGAAGGAAATGCAGCTGGAATGGATCGAAACCTTCGACCGAGATGGTAGCTTCAAAATGGGGCAGCTTGTTCAAACGTTCTTCAAAGGAAGCCCAGCTGAACTCCTGATGCCAGTACTTCGTTATGCGTTTGACGTCCGCAACACGGACGCCGCGTTCCCAGCCAGCACCGTCAACCTCGTCTGGGAATGTTGACACCGCGAGCTTTTCATGAAGCTTCTCGACCGCAGTTGTGGGCACGGCAACTTGATAGCGTCGGATATTGGACATGATGGATAGGTATAGGGACGAGCAATGTTGCTATAGCAACGTCAATGCAGAGAGAGAATTCCGGATACCATCGACTTTCTTGTATACTCTCCTTGATGAGGTTGTGTGAATTATAAGTAATAAGAAAACGTAGAGGAGACCCACATACCCTAGGGTACGGTGAATATCGAAGATGCAGTCTTGAGGGGAAATGCATATCGTGCCAACTGTTGGTTACTTCAGGCCTCTAAAGGTTGGTTTTATGGAGCGAATGAGATAGCGAGAACTTGGGTTCATATGTGGGTTTGTCGTAGCAAGGCCTGTCGGAACGAACCTCTATAGCTCCATTTATCCGTTATGGCAGTAGATGTGCATGTAAACCTACAGTGCGTGGCCCCTATGAGGTGTCACTTTACGGCGGAAGATCTTTGCTGCTTATAATTTCCGTCTGTGTTGGTACCTTGTGACTTCGCACCTTAATGGCCCCCGGGGAACTCAAGCAGCCTGAAACCCCAGTATATAAAAAATTGCGTGTCTCCACTTGCAATTATGCATACCAGATTCGAGCCATCTCACATGAATGGGATACCTAGATGCTAATTAGTTTTGCCTCCATGTGCCCTTAGTAAAGTTTACAAGCATCTATAATAGTCCTCAAGCGTCGCAAAGTTCACGTATCAGAAAATAGAGAGATGTTGTTCTCAGACTAAATTGTCTCGATTTCTTCGCTCGCTAGTAAGAACAGCCTTGTATGTACTTTGCCTACCTGAAGAGGCGGGAGGCATCAACAACACATTGCGATGAGAAGATTCTGTTGGACAATGCCATACCTGAGTAGTTGATATCGGGCCATCGAATCTATCGCAGGTCCCCGAGGGTCGTCACTCGACAATCTGCCCCTAAATTCGAACCACGATCGGCTCCCTCCTCTCGTTGTCTCGCAGACCACCGACTATACAAGGGTTTACAAGCAGAGTCTTGCCCTTTGTTGCTGGGGAGAGCATGGATCGGATAAATTCAGCCATCAAGAGCATAACGTTCCAGATACAATCTGCTAGTATCGTACGCTCATAAGCTTGTTGTAGGGCGTCAAAACTCAACCACTCGCTCCCGTAACCCTCGTGGACATGGCCGAATACATGAAGCCGAGGCCGACACCTCTATAACTCTTCAAGCAAGGCAGGACAACCAATGCGAATTCGATCGAGGTGTGCCCTTGGTGGGCCGTGCGTGATGAGGATATCAACGTCCTCTGGTACCGTTCCTAACCAGGTCTTTCTAGACTTTGACCGGGGATACTGGAACGCCCAACTACCATGGTGACTAGAGTGGGGACTTGCATAGATACGCACTAGGCGGCCGTTTCGGCATGTGACCTGGGTAGCAGAAGTCTGCAAGTATATGATATCACCCCAGTCCAGTCGCGGGCGTTTTGCTGTCGCCGTTGCATCTCCTCCCGCGGCGGTGGCGTCGAGAGACGGATCCAGCAATAGATCCTGATTTCCAGCAATAACGATCTTGTGCGAGTGAGATTGGCGTTTGAGCCAGTCCAAAGAGACTTGCAACTCCTCGAATGATCCCGATTGTGTCAAGTCCCCGGCATGGATGAGGATATCGCCGAGAGGGATGGTAGGCTGGCTATTATGTGTATCTGAAATACATACAACGGAGATGGCGTCTGTCAACGGCTGGATAGGCACGATGTGTCTCGTTTTATACATCGCAGCAGCAAGGGAAACCCATGGATCCCGCCAAAATCGTTGCCAAAAACTTGGGCGGGGTCGGTGAAGGAGCGACTCTAAGCCTGAGCCGGTTGGTTTTCGACAAAACATTGGCAAGGCCAATCACTTTCGATTCTTATTGTCTTGGTACATTCGTGTTTTCCGCTGGGCGTCGACAGTATTAATCAAATACAGCGTTTCCTAGTAGGCGAGAAACGGGGACTAATGCACTTGGGCAGAAACGGTCGTGGGAATTAGGGCTATAAGGAATGCCTCTCTTTTGTGAGAGAAAGGAAGAGCAAAAGAAAAAGGGAGAAAATAGGAACAAGAGGGCAATGAGTCAAAAATCGTTGATGCCTCGGATACGGGGAATCGAACCCCGAGCTGGTGAGTATTCAAGATGAGAGTCACCGATGTTAACCATTACACCATATCCGATAGGTGTGAGGCCTGCTTCTGCATGTCTTCCATGTGCTTTAATTTGGTCCATATAGATGCAACATTGGTTGGTCGGAAACGGACTCGGGATGACCTCTCGAGTTGCATCTTCTCCCTTGCAATACAACAAAAACGCATGCAACAGTGTCAATGGCATCAACTATGTACTGAAGGCGCCGCACATCTTGGCCAAAGTGTAACAGCGGCTATGGATGTATGTAGTACTACAACCTCATGACAGATCGTCCTTGATAATTTGAGCGCCCAACTCTGCAACACCATACACGACAGCCATGGTATTGCTCCTCGACACAAGCGGTACCACACTTGCGTCGACAACCCGCAGGTTCTTAGTTCCATACACGCGCAGGCGCGCGTCGACCACGCCGCCTATCTCCCGTGGCATCATGGAGCACGATCCCACCCAGTGGTTACCACCCTTCACCGTCCGCCGGATATACTCCTTCGCAGCCTCGGCGTCCACAAATCTGTTAGCCTCCCGCGGCCGGAGATGCTTCGCCAGTGGCTCTGCCTTGACAATCCGCTCTTCGGTGTAGCGGAGGCTTCGCGCAAGGACCTCGGCATCGAGTGGGTGTGAGAGGAAGCGGGGATCGAGCGCCGCGCCGCCGCTGGGGCTGGCGTCGGTGATGTGCACAGACCCGCGGGACAGGGGATGGGCGAGAATCGAGGTCACGGAGAACCAACG
The DNA here is from genome assembly GCA_003795295.1 of Cytospora leucostoma. Classification (NCBI taxonomy): domain Eukaryota; kingdom Fungi; phylum Ascomycota; class Sordariomycetes; order Diaporthales; family Cytosporaceae; genus Cytospora; species Cytospora leucostoma. The sequence continues at coordinate 18,719 of LKEB01000031.1, read as the reverse complement.
TCCCGGGGGCCGGAACGTTGGGTCGGCCGCATCATACGGGACGAATGTATTGACGGCGATGTTGACGACGGGCGCGTCGGTGGGCGAGGTCAACACGGAGCGCACGAAGCTTTCGTGTGCGGCGGCGAAGGCAGGCTTGGTAATGGTACTTCCCTCTGAGGACTTGACGCCTTCACTCACTGCATCCTGGATGAGCCTATCGGCGGCTTCACGGCCCACCACCGTCTCAATTTCAGGGAAAGGGAGCTGGGCATAGGCGTTGGTGCCGGAGGTTGCCAGTGGGCCCTGACTAGTTTTCCCACCGTCATGTTAGCTCTTGCAGAGACGACTGGGCGATAGAAGGCCGGGACATCGTTTCTACTTACCCTTTTGCGTAAGCGGCTACAGCTGGCCCAAGAACAGCAGGATCTTGACGATTGAAGGGGTCCCTAGATGGCAAATCCGAGTCTTCCTGAACCTCAAAAACCGTACCCACCAGGACATGATTCTGCAGGTTCTCGCCCACGTAGGGATTATCGACGACAACCTGAATCCCCAAGCCCTGGAGGAGAGCTGCGTTCCCGATGCCAGAGAGTTCAAGTAGTCGAGGAGAGCTTAGCGCACCGGCTGCGACTACAACTTCCTTACGGGCTACGGCCTGTGCAGTCTTCGTCTCTCCATTTTCCACAATGGTGTACTGGACGCCCTCGGCCACCGCATCATCAGAGCCAGATACGCTCTTGTTGAACAAGATCTTGCTCACAGTGGCTCCGGTGATGACGGTGAGGTTCGGTCTCTGACGAGCTGGCTCCAGATAGGCATCCGCAGACGAGCACCGCTTGCCCGTCGTTGGGTTGATCGACTCCGGGGAGATCACCGCACCGCGAACCTCGCCGGAAAAAGGGTCATTGCTCGCTGGATAGCCTAGAGTGCCAATAGTGTCCGACCAGACCTTGAGCCAGGCGTTCTCTGGCTCATCCAGGTCGGGAGTCTTGAGTTGCACAGTGCTGAATGCCTTCTTCACTGCAGTACTGAACGAGGACCAGTCCCAACCAGGGTTGCCCAAACGGGACCAGGCATCAATGTGGGTCTTTGAGGTAGGGGAGACGAGGAAGCTGTTGATGCTGCTCGTCCCGCCAAGGGCTCGACCAGCAGGGCTGTCGAGCTGAGTTCCACCCAGGGTTGACTGTATCAACGATGTTAGCTCTATTGTACAACGATAATGATCAATAATGGTGTAACTGAAGATTACCTGTGGGATTGTTTTGAAGTCCCAGTCGATCTCAGTCTTCAATGTCGTAATCCACATGGCCGGGGTAGAGACCCGTGGATCAGTGGTCTTGTCCTCACCAGCTTCCAGCACGGCCACCTGGAGGGAGGGATCCTCTGACAGGCGTGCTGCGAGGGCAAGACCGGATGTGCCTCCGCCAATGATGACGACGTCAAAGATTGCATCGAGTACCGCCATTTTCAAGAGTGAGGTCAAGGAGTGAGGAAAAGGTTGCAGGGTAAGTGATTGGGCGTGGTGACTTGTTCAAGCAGGACTTGGGGACTCAGTTTGATTCATTGTTTTCTGATATCTGGCTTCCCGCCCTGTTAAATCCAGTGGAGAAATCCAGGGAACCAGGGACGGGTGGTGCCTTATGGTCAGATCAGCGTTCTGCTGACGTGTGTGGGCGGAATACGACCGAGGTCGACCGGTGTGCACTCATGAGAATGTTACATAGTAATGTATGTTGGTGATGAAGGCAAATCAATCGCTGCACTTTACTTCTTTAGTATCCTGTGAACGGCGTTGGTGGATTGTAGGTTCCATCGGTTGGTTGTATATTTGATGTCCGCCTAGGGTGGATATCCTGCAGATAGTACATATGTATATGTGTTGTTGTTGTTGCTGTACTTCATCTTGCCTCTATAATTGGTTCGAATGGCGGATTGATGGCAATCTCAGCCCCCAAAGCGATGTTGCTAAATACTATGGGCCGGGGAGGGGCCAAACTTGCAGTGGGACTCCGGGGTTGTCGGTGCGCACTGTGTTACTTCTACCCATGCAATTGATGGACCCTTGCAGTCGTTGCTGATAGTGGCTTCCCGATTTGCTACTACCGCTGCCGAAGGGTAATGAGATCGGCCCGTAAGTTCGCAATTCACATGCGCTCTAACCTCTATTTACAGAGCAAATGGAAAGCAATTATCGTGATTACTATTCACTATTATCATATAGGCAACTCGGGCAGGATAATTTCCTAGCACTCCGAAGAGCCTTACTATATAGACTCACTTGCTGCATACCGACTTACTATAGTAGTCTTTATAGATTGAATATTGCAATACTACCTAGCCCCTATCTATAGACTACTACTTAGAAATACTATAAAGTCTAGTAAACTATTAATACGGTAGCTAGGGAATATAGGCAGGTCTATAAGACTAGGGGACCCCTACTTAGTTTTTTATCATTCCTTACCTTACCTACTATACTATTCATAATATAGATAATCAATATACGCGATGCCTTTCATATACGCCTGAATAGGCCTAAAGAACCCGAATAAAGCTATTATAAAGCCCTTTTTACCTTGAATTATACCTATGAACTCTTGAGCAGCTAGCTCTTGCCCTAGGGTATAGGTCGTATACCTATCCTCTAATTTATTAGTCTCTAGAGCCGGATCTTTTCATTCTTATAGTATCCTTAGCCTAAATAGGTATAACGACGAGAGATACTATCCTAAATAGAGAGATTATATCAATAAATAACGAAAGCGATAAAGGACTCGGAAATCATAATATACTAAACTAAAGGAGTTAGCTAGGATTAGTTATACTACGCCTATAGTAATAGGGTAGATAGTAATCTAGTTAAATAACCTAGAAGCTTAAGAAACTAGTACTAAAATAGAAGGGAAGATTTCCTATACGAATCGGCTAATATTAGTAGAAAACGATAAAGCATTACGAAATATAAGGAGTTAGAACTCATACCGAGCGATAAGGGAGTATAGCTAGTAGGCCCGGTATAGCCTGATTAAGCCTAGGTTGCTCCGGCTTCGTAATAATCAATAAGGAAAATACTACTCGAGTGGATTTAGTAACTAAAGCATATCTAGGTACTAAGAGCTATTGATTGGGATAGATATATATAGCTAGTAGTATCGCTTCGAATTCTCATTTCTAGCCTAATTAAGTATATTAGAAGCCTAGGAAAGGGGGGCGTTCGGGCCTTGATATAGATATTAGGAAAAATCTTCGCTTTTCTAAGGTATTTATCGATACTTAGAGAGGGTACCTAGGGTAGAATAAAAATATTAAGGGATAGACCTTATCCTAAATAAGGTATTAGTTATCGTACTTTAATAATACCTTATTATATAGCGTTTATCCTAGAAGCTAAAGTAAGGAATTCCGAGATTGATTCCCTAATCGCCTCTTTGAACTACTAAAAAATAGCGATATCGACTATCTATATTTACCTAATAATAATAGCCTGAGCCGAAGATCTTAGATCTAATTAACTAGATATAGTTTATAGTACTATAGTTCTAGACCCTTATAGTAGAGGTAAAAACTCTAATAGATTAAAGATAAGAATAGTATTATAGAAAAACTATAGGAAGAAGGCTAAAATAGCTCCTAGCGATATATCCGATATATCTACTCAATATAAGTATTCCGCTTCGATAGGTATAGCTAAATATATTCGATTCCTATATAGGGATGAACTTGAGATACTTAGGGTTAAGGCCTTTAATAGTTATAATGCTATAGAGTACTTAGAGGTCCTTGATAAGGCTTATAAGGTTCTAAATATCGAATAGCTACTCTATATTAAATTGATAATAGGCTATTATAAGAATATAGTCTATAGTAATAAGATCAAGCTTCTCATTACTAGTAAGATTACTTAAGAAGGATAGAAGAAGAGGATCCTTTAGGGGTTTTATAGTCTAGATACTCGTTAGAACTAGATACCTAAATAGGAGCTAAGTATTATTATTAATACTATACTTATCAAGGATTATATTACTCTAAGTGAGACGATACTTCGCTATAATTGCTATTTACTAAGGCGTGGGTAAGCCTACTATAATAGAAAGGAACTAGATGAGTTCTAGAGGAAGCTCCCCTTATCTATTACCTATTATATCCTCGACGATAAGGGTTAGTAGCTTATACTTAAAAAGATTATAGAATAAGACCTAAGATAGCTATAACTAATAACCTTACTTTAGGATATATATAAGAAGGTATAGGCCGACTATAAGTAAGATAAAGGGGTATCGAAGGCTTTTTTAGGGGCTAGAGCTAAGTAAGCTTAACTTAATACCCCTTTCTAGATATCCCTATTTCAAGGATATAGGGAGCTAGTCTATAATGAGGATTCACTATCCCAAACTATATAGTATAAAACGGTAGTAACGGATAGTCCTCTAGTTTATTAAAGTAAAAAGACGATCCTAAGTAGGCCTATATTGGATATAGAGGATCTAGCTAAAGAGTTAGAAAGCCTGAAAATCAATAGTAAAAAGATTATAGATAGATAGTAGACTAAGCTTGATAAGTTTAGAAGCATCCTATATAATTAATTATAGGAAGCTATAGGACTAAATAATATAGCTATTTACCCCTAAGATATACCTTAGGAGGCATATAAGTATAGGGAGGACGAGTATAATAGTATAACTACTAACTATTCGATAGATAGTATTAATAGTATAGATAGCCTCTGCTATTTTAGGTATACGAAACTAGGGTATATAGTTAATTAGTATTTAGACCTCTAATATCTAAAAGACGAGGGTTTAGTATACTTCCCTAGAGATGATCCCTTTATAAGGAATATCTCGCTAGGTAATATAAATAATACGGCTTCTAGGTATATGCCCTTTTTATCGATATAAGCTATTACTTATTACTACTCGGATCTAAGTATAGGATTGATTAGGCTTATTCTTTCGGTACTAGCTAATTTCGCTTAGGAAAGGGTCTCTTTCCCGGCCCTTAAGAGGTACTAAGTATTAGTTAATAAGGAGCCTAAGCTAGCTAGAAACCTATAGTATATAAGGAATAAAGTAGTATAGAGTATTGAATTAAGGGACGGTAGGCCGAATAATCAGAACCGAATAGGTAGCCGATTTAGTAGTAGTAGCAATAATTATAGGAGAGAGCGAAAAATCAATAATATCTCCTTCCTATACTTACTAAGCGGAGTACTACTATACTTTAGGTATAGGTATAAACCTCCTATAGCCCCTTTAATAGCTATAATCTCAAATATTATAAATAAGCCTATTCTACCCGAAATCAATGATAATATAGCTAAGAGATAGTAGATCGATAAGTTAGGTACTACGAAAGGCGAAGAAGTTCTATCCCCGGAAATATTACTATATAAATCAATACCTCTAGTAGCTCCGAGTTAACCTAATCAGGCTACTAAGATATCTATATCTCTAGCTCTAGGGATTCCTAATAAGATAGCGATAGCTAGGAGAATTATAAATATAATCGTAACTAATAGGCTCAAAATTTCTCCTAAGGACCTAATGCTCCTTATACCCTATATAGGTGAGCTTATTTAGTAGCTAGTTTAATAAGACTATAACGGTATAGCTAAAGTAATTAACCTAGAATATTCGGATTTCTAACTACGACTACCTTGCTTATCTAAGGTATCTATGAGTATCTCTTCTCTATAGTAGCTATCTAGTGCTAGCGATAAGAATATAATCGATACTATATAGGTAGAAGAATATATTCGTTGCCTTCCTTCAATATTAAGTATTAGCTAAATTTCAATAGCAATACTTACTATAATACCTAGAGAGCTAAAAGATATAGGGGCTTAAATACCTATAACCTATTGAGTTGAATAACCTCTAGATATTAATAAATAGTCTAATTTAGCTATTTAGGAAGCTAAGATTAAAGTCTTTTAGGAAACTATACTACCTATAGCCTAGGGCCCTATTAAAGGAGGAGCCCTAGCTAATCTACTATTAAGCTATATTAGGCTAGCTGCTTTTCCTTACTTAGAGCAAGTAGTACTATATAGTAATAAATAGGCCCGATATACCTCTAGGATCAATATGATTAAGGCCTATATATAGCTAAGCTTAGTATAGATTAATGCTATCGAAGGAGGGGAAGACTTATACTAATATAGTATTGCCCCTATTACTTATATCCTAGCTAGGGTTAGTTCTAATTAGAATCGCCTACTTACTACTATGCTTAATATAGGTACTAAGCTTAATATTATCGTATAATTACTCTATCTTGAGTTCAACCTTATATTTATCCGAAGTAAGGTTACCTCCTAAACTTTCGATAGCGACGATCTTGATTTAATTAGAGTAATAGAAATAGATATATATATAGATAGCTATATAGAGAAGGTTATCTTCTATATCGTTGATGATTCTATTCGATACCCTAATTATAACTTACTTCTTAGGATATTATTTATCCTCTAGACTAAATTAAGCTTCGACTATAATAATCCCGATAAGCTTAAAACTATATTTCTTTTCGATAGTACTCGTCTAATCGTTTTAATTAGTAGTTATATATATAATCTAAGGGATCTTCCCTTATCTACTCATTTAAAAAACTAAGGGATAATAGCCCTTATTTAGGATGAAGGGCTATTAGTAAGGAGAATATTCCCGATTAGGTTTTTCGAGAATTAAACCTAGGAGATATACCTATCCTAAGTCTATCTAATTAAGAAGTCAAGGCTCTTATATAGTCTATAGCTGATATTTCTATATAGTTAGAACTATTAAAAGGGTATAATGAGTTTACTAGTAGCGACTATTCCTATTATTTTTATAGGATATATATGAACGATTCAAGGGTAGTATCTTTCTATAATAAACTAATAGCTACTATCCGATCAATCCTATAAATACTTTAGAATATTCTAAGGAGGTTTAGTAGTCTTATTAATATGCTCTATAAACTAGCGTCTAGGAAGGTTAAGCTTATTAATAATTCAAACCCGGATAGATTTATTCTAGAGGGTAAAATTAGGTAGAAACCTATAAAGCTAGAAGCAATAAAGGCTATTTAGGCTTAGATACTAGTAATAATATACGATTAATAGATCGAACCGAAATTTTCAATACTTAAGCCTAGGACTCGGTTAACTAATAAGAGGTAGTTAGACCTTATTAAGATAAACTATAAAGGGTTCTCTCTATAAGAACTATAAATATTCTATTATCTCCTAATCAATTAGGAATTAGCTCTAGCTTAGGATTAGAAGGAAATCGGGGAGATTATTCCTAAAGTTACTCCTCTATAAGTGATCCGTACTATCCTATATAAGGTCTTTCAAAGTAGGTATATTCCTATACCTTATATACTCCGGCCGAAGGTGATTAAGCTACTTAAAGATCGATTTCGCTAGGGGATGCTCGAGGAAAGCTACGCTTCGTATAGAAATAACTAATTCCTAGTTATTAAAAAGGATAGAGGCCTCTATTTGATCAACGATATATAGAAGTATAATACCTTTAGTATTAAGGATGCCTTTATACTGCTTATAATAAACGAATTCTCGGAAGACTTTACTATATATTAAGTTCTCTCCTTACTAGATTTCTTTTCTAGCTATAATTAAGTTCGGCTTTACCCTAATAGCTGCGATATAACTATATTCGCTACTCTAATTAGTCTTTTCTATCTATATACCTTACTAATAAGTACTATAAACTCGGTTGCTTAGTTTATATAGGTTATAACGAGGTTACTTTATAACCTGATTCCCTATATCTATTAGATATTTCTAGACGATATTATAGTTATCAGTTTAAAAATAATATATAACGAGGAGGAGGTTCCTAAGCTCCCTAGGGTAAGATGTTTTATTACTAAATGTAACGGGACGGCTATACGGCTAGGGTTAGGGTTGTTGAACTACTAGCCTCGCCGTCACCTTTGTATATAGCTTCAGGTTGAAGGCCTATAGCTACGCTGGAATCCTTCTTCCTTTCTCTTTAGCCAAAGTGTTCATAAATACACTGATTCTGCAGCTCTGTCTCTTCATTTCCTCTATATCGTGATATTACTTTGGCTCACTACAAATCAATCCTAGTCTGGGAAGGCTTTATAATATCCGAAACGAAACTCGCGCGCTAATCGCGAGACCGCCGAAGAAACGACGACGTTGCGCGCTACCGCAACCTTGATAAACGGAAACACTACGAGCCTCTATCACGATGGCTCGAGACGACCAAGAGAGATAGGTCGAGAGAGCTAGGAAGGAGGTATGCTTCGACCTGGTCGATATTGTGACTGCTCTGCCGAGAGACGATAAGATCCCTAAGACCCCGTTGCGCCGACGATCCAGTGTTGCGCCCTCCTATCGCATTATCGACCCCTTCGAGAAGGTCGCGAGCACTGTGACTTTATAGCACGAGGGCGAGAACGGAAATGTCGAGGAACGCGAGGATACGTATGAAATGGACCCAACCTTTACTGATTTCTTACGTGGCCTTTCCGACGAAAACTTCAAAGAATACCGTTATGCCTTCTCGTAGAAGGATCTCGGTGATGACTTTACTGAGAAAGTTGATAAACTAGCGGCCCTATATGGCACCCGCGCAGAGGGACCTGGCTGTCACTTTAAACCGATGACGGATGCGGGCAAGGCCGCTTGGCCCTAGATAGACGGCCCTATGGATCTAGCCGCATTCAAGAATCGCTTCACCGAAAACCCGGATGCACTCTTCCAAGAATATAAGCTTCGCTCTTTGGGAATGAGTGCCTTGATGACTCAGGTCCACGACTTATACGAGGTGGCGACTGAGTTGGACTAGAACCTGAACCTCATATACGAGTGGGCAAAGAAGTTTGGCGTTGAAGCCGTGAACGCGTTGGAGAGCGCTAGAAACCACCAATCTTCTGAGAATGCGGCTACTTGCGCTGACGCGGCCGATATAAGTGAAGGCCTGCTGGCCGCGATCTCCGAACGCGATAAGCGTATTCGGGAACTATAGGACTAAGTCCAAGAGAATAACCAGTTGATCGTCGACCTGATATACCAACGCCGTCAACAACTATAGCCAGGACCGAACGTCGAAAGCCGTGCCCCGACTCCTATCGTTGATCATACTCACCGCGAGGCGACCCCCGTATTGTTATTGCACACCTAGGTTACCGAGGGAGGCACGAAGGTCCGGCGTACTGCTAAGGTCGACGATGCCCCCGAGTTCTTTAACGACCCTAAACAAGATAAGGTTTCCTATAAGGTGTGGAAGATAAAGGTCTAGAACCGACTGCACGATAACGCCGATTGGTTCCTATTAGAGATATCCAAGGTCAATCATATCGTCGGTCGTATAGCCGGTGCCCCCGCCGAGAATATTATGCCTTATATTGAACCTCAGAACCCCGAGCGGTTATCCACCGTCAATGATGTCTTTCGATACCTTGACCTGCAGTATGGAGACCTGAATCGCAAGAGGAAGGCCTAGACCGAGTGGGATACCTTGAATATGCTTACCCTAGAGTCCTACGGTGAGACGTCTATTTCGTATTAGGCATTCTAGAATACCTTCGTCCGCTTGGCTGCCGAGCTGTATAAGCCTTAGTCGTCCTGGAAGGAGGAGTTTTAGCGGCGCCTGACCCCTACTCTGTAGAATGCCCTCGCGGTGCAGTTCCTAGACGATGCTATGGACTATATAAAGATCTCCCGACTGGCCCAATAGGTCGACTTTACTAACGTCTAAGCTATAGCTACTACCCGTACTAAGCGAGAGAAGACTCGTGCAATAACCATATAGACGAGCAGCACGTCTGCGGGACGTTCGGGCGGCGCCTCTCGAGGATAAGGTAGCGGAGGTCAAGACCGAGGAGGATGACCTGGTAGCAGTTCTCGCTGCGCTGTTACTATTGCTAACCCACCCAGTAAGGAGGAATTCGAGCGCTGTATCAAGGAGAAGCTCTGCTTTATATGTAAGAAGGCGGGCTATCAGTTATTTGATTGTCCCGAGGCGAAGCAGAGCGGAGGCGGACGCAACTCCCGCGATAATCGCATCAACTACCTATATAATAAGATGTTTCCCTAGGTATCGACTACTGAATCTACTGAGAAGAAGTTGAATGCCGATAGCGAGGGTTCGGGAAACGAGTTACCCTAGGATAACTCGACTCCCTCCTAGGGGAAGTATTAATGCGAGGTAAGCAGCAGCTTGCAGTACCTATAGAAGATTGGTTAGAGGAGGTCCCGTTCGACTTTTTGCAGCGATACCTAGGAGGCGACGCCTTCATAGTACCCTGTACTGTAGTTAATAATGGACTCTCATTGACTACTAAAGGACTGGTTGATACGGGAGCAGGTGGCTATGTATTCATGAGCCTGAAGTTTGCTAGACGAGTGAGAAAACTATTATAACCCCGACAGATTAAGGGATTCACCCCTCAAATAGTGGGCGGCTATGACGGCAAGTCAACCCAATTGCTCGACGTAGCATTAGTGGCCGCACTACGGGTCCACGGACGGACGGAATTGGGCTTGCCGTTCCTGATACTAGATATGAAACACGATATCATCCTTGGCCGCAAGTGGTTCGAGCACTACGACGTCACGATCGACTGCGCTGCTAAGTACCTCTATTACCCGGACGAATGGTCACCTGGATCGAACTTCACTGATATCCCGATGGATGATTCGGGACACCAAATGAGGAATCCCGCTTGGGATAAGGATATCCGCCGGCGAGACCGCGTGATGGCCCGTGACGATAAGCGCCGATAACGGGAATAGAAAGCAAAGGCGGGGGACCCTCGATACTAAGATATGAGATACCGGATCGACTAGCGGATCAAAGAGTTGGAGGCAGGGGGCCGTGCGCCTTAGTAGGCAACTCCACTAGAGGTGGCCCCTGCCCCTATGAAATTGCCGTCGCCGGAGGCGAGATACCAATCCGTATTGAGAATACCGGGGAATGCCTCCACGTTATCTCGAGCAGACCGTGATAAGGGGCTGAAAAAAATGGATCGTGCCCTAGACTATGATAATAAAGAGACGCCCGTGCAACCCCTGCACCGTAGTGAAGACCCTATGGAGGAGGTAGCATAGATCAAGGTACTTCACGATGCGAGGGGTGTATATACGCTATAGAGGGACGGCATCGGATGGTATAAGTACTATATCGATGTCTGCGTGGTGAATGCGACGTAGTTCGCCGCGGCGGCGAGCCAGTCCGATGACCCGATTGGATATATAAACTTATTCGAGATTAAGAAGCTGATCGTCGCTAGACGGGATGAGCGAAGATAAGAGACCTTGCCGTTCGACGAGGAAGAGCTGCGCCGTAGGGCGCTTGAAACGGTGCTGCTAGAGTACTATCACCTATTGAATAGTTAGAGCAAGCACGAGTCGGATATCCTGGCACCATACTGTTATGTCGATCACTATATATACTTGAAAGATAGCGTACGACCGGAGGACCTGAAGTATTCTCTACTGTATAAAATGTCATTGGAAGAATTGGAGGAATATCGAAGGTATATTACTAATAACCTCAAGAAGGGGTTCATTGAGAGTAGCACTGCCCCCTGGGCGGTGCTGGTTCTCTTCGCCCGAAAGGCAGATAGCGGACTGAGGTTCTGCGTGGACTTTTGCAAACTCAACGCTATGACTAAGAGGGACCAATACCCGCTGCCACTGATCGAGGAAATACTAGCCCAGATCTCAAAGGCCAAGATCTTCACCAAGATTGATATATGCTAGGCATTTCATAAAGTCCGCCTGGCTCGACCGGAGGACGAGGAACTGATAACCTTTCGTACCCGGTATGGGTCCTATAAGTATAAGGTGATGCCCTTTGGGCTCACTAACGGACCAGCGACATTCTAGCGCTTTATCAACGACCAATTACGCGAATACTTGGATGATTTCTGTTACGCTTATATCGATGATATCCTTATTTACTCCGAGTCATTGGAGCAACACCGTCAATACGTCCAATGGGTACTGGAGAGATTGCGCGCTGCTGACCTATATGCAGACCTCAAGAAGTGCGAATTCCACGTCATATAGACCAAGTACCTCGGATTTATCATCGGGACCGAAGGCGTAGCCGTCGACCCCGAGAAGGTAGCCGCTGTGACGACATAGGACGTGCCAACTACTGTCAAGGAGGTATAGTCCTTCTTGGGTTTCTGCAACTTTTACCGCAAGTTTGTGCCGGAATATAGCCGCCTTGCACGACCCCTGACCCGGCTTATACGTAAGGATGCGGCTTGGCAATAGCAGGAAGCGGAATAATCGGTATTCTAGCTGCTGAAGGATGCGTTGATCAACGCTCTACTACTGCGATACTTCGACTATACCCTGCCGATAAAGGTGGAGACCGACGCTTCGAATGGCGTGCTTGTAGGAGTGCTCTCATAGCTGTACGGCAATGACTGGTACCCGGTCGCCTTCTTCTCTAAGACCTTGCACGGTCCTGCTTTGAACTACCCTATTCACGATAAGGAGTTGATGGCCGTGGTCCGCGCACTTGAGACCTGGCGGTTAGAACTCGTGGGCTGGCAGCGTGTAGAACCTTTTACGGTCGTTACCGATCACCGAGCACTTGAACATTTCATGACGAAGCGCTTGCTGAATCAACGGCAGGCGAATTGGGCCGAAACCTTGTCAAATTATAACTATGTGATCACATACCGGCCCGGCCTCGACAATACGATCGCGGACTCCCTCTCAAGGAAGGCCTCTGAGTTGAGGACACTGAAGGCTAGATAGGAGGCGGAGCGTGAAATAGCTATCTTCCGGTACCTTGACGGGGGGGAGGTATTCGTACTAGAGGGAAACGATGAGATCCCACCACTATCAGGAGTGTTTTTGGCGGAAATATTGCTGGAGGCCAACCGTACGGACCCTAGCCTGGAAGAATACCGATAAAAGGCACGGGATAGCGCCTTGCATTGGATATTCCTACGGGACTATGTATTGTATAAGAACAGACTGGTTGTACCGGCCAAAGATAACCTACGAATAAGGATCCTAGACGATATGCATAGCCGTATCGTTACGGCCCATCCTGGGCGAAATAAGACGAGAAGGCTCCTCGCTACTAAATACTGGTAGCCGGGAATAGCCAACGATATGGATGTGTTCGTCAGCAACTGCCTATACCGGTCGGCGAAGGCACCTCGAGATAAGATACCCGGACTTCTCAGGCCATTACCTATTCCTCTACGGAAATGGCAATATATCGTCATTGACTTCAAATCGATGCCTAAGAGTAAAACCGGATTCGATAATACCTTTAATATCATTGATAAGTTGACTAAGGAAATATGGTCTACCGCTTATTACCGGACCGCGATAGCTAAAGATATCGCTTGGATGTTCTACTACGGTCCTTTTCGAGTCCACGGGCTTCCCTAGATAGTGGGCTCAGACCGAGGGCTATAGTTTATTGCTGACTTCACCGATGAGATATCGAAGATCTTGGGCCTTACGTGGAAGCTATTATCCTTAGGATACTCTCAGTCAGCGGGTTAGATCGAGAACTACCATGAGTGGCTAGACTAATGCCTGAGGATGTACGCCGACTACTACTAAGATAACTGGCCGGAGGCCCTACCCGTAATGGATGTCGCTCAAGCCAGTACGCTATACGATGCCCTGGGGGGCCTATCACCTTTCGAGGTAACGTATAGCTACCCGATGCCTTTGTATTTCGATTGGGAATCCCGAACTACGGAGATGAAGGGCCTGATAGCCCGAGAACGCTTGTTACGGTCGGATGCATAATAACTGGCCGCTACCCTGAAACAATATATCGAGACCGCTCGTATAGCGCTGATGCTCACCTAGGACCGTATGGTCAAGTAGGCAAATCAATACCGTCGCGAACCAGACTTCGGTATTGGAGATAGGGTATTCATCGTGAAGAAAATATGGTCAACTGACCGCCTGACCGAGAAACTAGATATGCTACTCACTAGATAAGCGTACCGTATCCGTGCTATGAAAGGGTATTCTTATGAACTAGACGTTCCGTCCTTATGGCGTATATTAAACGTCTTCTACGCTGATAGACTTCGCCTTTGCCCCGATAACCCGTTACCGGGATAGGACTACGAACGGCTACCACCCGACGAACTCGACGGTGAGGAGGAATAGGAAGTCGATAAAGTCCTATCGTCACGACTATACTATGGTAGGCTATAGTACTAAGTATAGTAGCGAGGATAGGACCCCGACCCCGATTACTATAACGCGTCTAACTTCAAGAATACTCCGTTGAAGCTGAAGGAGTTCTACGACCAATACCCCGAGTACGAAGGACCGCCTGCGAATCTATACCTGTGGGAAGACGCCGCCCGTAACGACGTCGCGGCCCCAGACGACCCTACCGATGACCTTCCCGCCGGTGAACGCAAAGCGGCTCGTAAAGCGACGTGTAAAACAATACTACCGATATACGGCGGCCCGAGGCGTAGTATACGATTGCGGGGGAACGACTGAGTACGCGCTATGCATATAAGCTACGATTACGGATGGAGAACAAGTAACTGTGGAGACACCATATAGTCGGGGATTATGGGCCCCTAGCGTAGTGGTTATCCCGAGGGTACCCTACCTCTGCCTGGAAAGCAGTGCTGACTCGTTGACGAGGTCAGGGATTCAATTCCAAAATCTTTCGCCTCAGCTCAGATTTTTTTTTAGAGGGGGGGGTAATGTGACGGGACGGCTATACGGCTAGGGTTAGGGTTGTTGAACTACTAGCCTCGCCGTTACCTTTGTATATAGCTTCAGGTTGAAGGCCTATAGCTACGCTGGAATCCTTCTTCCTTTCTCTTTAGCCAAAGTGTTCATAAATACACTGATTCTGTAGCTCTGTCTCTTTATTTCCTCTATATCGTGATACTAAATACCTCCGAAATCTAGATTAGATACTCGTTAATTCTGAGTTAGTAGGTATAACTATTTCGGCCTTTAAATCCGAATAGTATAAAAAGAGGGTAGATATAGTCGGCTTCGTCTATAGGATAGACGGCTAGATACCTTAGGATAAGAAGATCTAGAAACTTTAGGGCTAGATAGTTTATAAAGACCTTAAGGATATACGCTCGTTCCTTAGCTTAGTATAGTATTATTCCTACTAGATATAGGCATTCGTAATTATTGCCCGGCTATTATATAATTTAATTAAGAAAGATATAATATTCGAATAGATAGATTCCTATTAAAATGCTATAGATGAACTAATTAGATAACTCTTATCTAAGCTAGTTATTATTTCTATCGATTATTTACTAGGGTCTAGAGAAATAATCCTTATAATAGATACTAGCCTAGTTAGATAGGGAGCTATACTTATATAAGTTATAAATAGGAAACGAAAGCTAGCTAGATTTAAGAGTAGTACCTAGATAACTATAGAGAAAAAGTATAATATTATGAAAAGAGAGTATAGGGGAGTTCTATATATATTTCGTCGCCTTTATAACTATCTCTTCGGATACTACTTTATACTAGAAATAGATACTCGTATTCTTATAGACTAAATTAATAGAGTAATAATAGATATACTAGGGGCCCTAATCAATCGATAGATTATAGTTATCAAGGTATTTAACTTTAAAATCCATTATATCTTAGGCTTATAGAATCCTATTATAGATACTCTTTTATAACTATTAAAGGATAACCTACTAGATATCGACCTAGAAAGAGATATCGACGATTAATATGATACCTAGCTGAATAACTTGGATAGTATAGCTACCCTAATTCTTAGCCTAGAATTAAAGTAGACGGAGCTTTCCTTATAATATACTAAGTTCCTAGTAACGGGATCGTTACTATTAGGTTTACTATCTAGGAAGCTTGCTTTCTTTCGAAAAGAGGCTCTTAAGTATTAAGTTATTAACTAAGCGCTCTAGCGAAAGGCTAATTATATATATAAGCAAAGGTATATAATCGATAACCCGGACCTCTAGTATAAGATTATTTAGGAGTATTACTAGAAGTTTAGGTACTATAGTAGGGATTCTACGATTACTTAGATTAGGCGCCTTTATTTTTAGAAAGGCTTATATACTAAAGTAGCTATCGCTATTTAGTCGTACCCTTAATACCTTAAATTCGATACGAGAATATAGATAGAAGGAGTTATTCCTATAGTCCCTAGCTTACTAATATACCGAATTTCTATAGATATTTAATATATGCTTAATAATAGAGGGTATAATTTACTTATTAAGGTATATTATAACCTAACTAGATAGATTATTATATACCCTCTTCAGAGTAGAATAGCTAAAGTAGTAAAAGCCTTTATTATAGAAGATATTATCCTCTAATATAGGTATCCGATGAAAATCACTATAGATAGAGGGCTGGAGAATAAGAAAGAGCTAGCTCAAACGGTTTATAGCCTCGGAATTACTCTTATTTAGGTATCTAGCTATAACCTAAGAGTATAGGGATAGGTGGAAAATAATCATTTCTCTATCTCTTATACTTTAGCGAAAATAGTAGATAGGGGAACGAGGTAGCGCTAATACCTTAAATTAGTCCTTTTCGTAGAAAGGACGATGATCCGAGGTTCCTATAGGTACTCCCTATTCTACCTAATATATAGCTAGGAGCTAGTGATCCCGATTAAAACGGAAATTCCAACCTAGTATATCCTCGATTAGAAGCCTAACCTCTCTAGCGAAGCTATATTCGAATTATATATTAGAATACTCCTAAATAAGTCTAAAGATATTAAGAGTATAATTTAGCGAGTATCTAAGTACTATACGAAAGCTACTAAGAAAGCAAATTAGCGAGGCCTTCGGAGGATAGATTCCTTAGCTATAGACGATATTATCCTCGTCTATAATTATATCCGCTAAATTAGCTACTCGTATATTATTAAGGTTATATACTACTAGAAGGGGCTATTTATAGTTAATTAAGTCCTTGAGAAATACTACTATAAGCTCTATATACTAGAGGGTATATTACTCTATAGGATATACTTAGGCTATAATATTAAGAAGTTTATCTAGGATCCTTTAGGGGTATAGTAGCTAACGACTCTAATACTATAGGATAATCCGTCTACTTAAGCCTAAGATAAGTAGATAAGGCGCAAATTAGATACTATAGCTCTTTATCGAGACGAAAACTATAAAGAAGATAACTAAGATCGATCCTATAATAGGGATAAAGGCTAGAATTAGAGTAATTCTTTCTAGGAACCTTAGTTAGCCCGAATAGCCGAGGACTAAGTTAAGGATCTAGAAACTATCCTCCCTATACCTTTAATTACCGATATAAGGGAGGAATTTATATTAGATCCTAAAAGCTTATAGTAGTAAGGTTTAGAGAGGCTTATTAGATCCCGAACCGATATTATAAAGGGAGACTAGCCTATTTATATACTATTAGACTTCTTTATACTAATTAGGTATATTCGTATATTATAATTACCTTACTTAGGAGATCAAGGAGAATCGGTAGAATAATAATGCGCTTTATTATACCTATTATACTACTATATGCTTAGTTATTCCTTCCTGCCTATTTATTTCAGAATAACCGTTAGTATTTCGCTTATTCTATAGGGGAAGAAGATATAAGGGATATAACTATACTTACTATATGCTTATATTCTCGAATCCAACTATTATATCTAGAAACTCTAGCCTAAATCCCGGCCTATACCTATTTAAGTCCTTAAATATTACTTATCGACTTATTAGAACCCGACTTATAGGAATTAGAGTCGTATAATATATCGTTATAACCTTAAGTCTTCTATCTTAAACCTTTACTAAGATAGGTACTATTATAGATATCCTATTAGATTTTAGTAAAGCGAACCTTAGTACCGAGCCTATTAACCTAGGGTATTATAAGTAAAGCCTAAGTAGGAAGATCTTCGAATAAATAGCTCCTTATTGCTATATGCTTCCGAATAGCCTTAGCTACTTATCTATTAATTAAGTTATTTAGGTTAAGAGGGTTATAGTTATAATTATAGGAAGTCTCAATATAGTAGATATAATTCATATAAGTACTATCCTTAATATCTAGGTACGAGATATACTCTAGGAAAGGCTAATTAACCTAAGTAGTCCTAACTAAGGTTATAAATCGAGTACTAGTATATCGTTTAGAGTAGTAGTTATATAGCTCTTTATTATAGTACCTATATATTATAATAAAGAGCAAGAGGAGGCGATTAGTATAAACGAGTATAGCGTTTTAATAAGGTCTATATAGTATAGCTCCGGTTATATAGATAATGAACTTTTATAGCTTAAGGCGAGAGAAGTTAATATTAACCTAATTCTTATACTTTTAGCTAGATAGGATACTAGCCTAAAACTCTTTAGGGTTTAGATATTATAGTTATAATCGGGTATAGAAGTAATTAACTAGGACTTCTAATACTATATAATTAAGGGCCTTTATAAGCTTATATTAGATAAGGATCATTCTACTGAACCTAGGAGGGGGGCTAAGAGGAGAAACCTAAGTAGAGGATACCTATAAACCCTCTAAGAGGTTAGTAATATATCCTATTAGGAATACTAGTTTATAGCGAAGCTAATTAAGTACTCTCGAGTAGCTTAATTCCTCTTACTCATAAGCTAGTCCTAGACGAGGCATTATAGAGGACGGTAAAGAAGGAATAGAGTATTCGAAAATAATATAATATATTAATAAGATTTATTATAGTATTAAAAGAAAGGAAGAAAGTAAGTAAGGAAGT
>LKEB01000030.1:240885-398974 GCA_003795295.1 Cytospora leucostoma | reverse complement strand
ACATAAACCCAGTACACAGCCCAAGTACCCTTTACGTCACCCACGTTGTGTTCATTACAACGAGATTGATAGGGATTATAATAGTCATAATAGTAGTATTAAGGCTATTTATAATGAGGAAATCGTCGATGAAATCGTCGACGAAAGCGATAAGGAAATAGCGACGAATTCGATGAAATAAATATCGACGAAATCGTCGACGAAATCGTCGACGAAGGAAGGGCCTATTCGAAGCGCGAAAGAACGTAGTTATTCACTATAATAGAAGACTACTAGTATTGAATAGTAGCGAGTTTTGGTTGCCTGATACGGTAGGCGGTATAGGGTTCACCGCCCTGGGTGAACGGGTAGAATCACCTACCTACCTATACCTTCCCTCTATATAACCTATAGATAGTTCTTTCCTTCCTTCCTTCGGTAGATATAACCTAAATGAATACGACTGTTTCTCACCGCGTTACGTAACGTTGCCCTACCAATATATGGAGATATATATATATCGAATGACGACATGTTGATATCCGGGAAGGACCGCGCGGTATGCTAGTTACTTAGTACTTAGTACGTACCTCCGTGCTTGTTAGTCCTTGCCTACCCAACTCTACTATAGCGTACTTGATCTGGTTAACATCGGTGGGTGGTAGGTGATTAAGGAGACTACAAGATAGTACCCTTCCCTGTAATGCTTAGTCAGTCACCCAACGTGTCTCCGTCAACCCTCACCTTTAACCCTCATCTGTAACCCTCGTGAATCTATAACTACAACCCAAGGCATCTCTGCTCCCCTGGACTGCCCATCTCAACGCCAGCTGGTACTGTGATGGCATAGGGAACCCCCAAAACAAGTCCACTAGTAACGGATTATCTCATCTTCGTTTTCTTTCGTCATCCCTTCCAACTTCCTCCAGTCAGAAACAGCAAGCTTCGACAGCATGGTATGTACGGTGTTTGCTCCCCTTCTTCCCCCAAAAGTGCTCCGAACAGACACACATACAGGCTTGTTGCTGATATCAGGCCGGTACACCACACACAGGCTAACTTCCCCAACCTGCGAAGGCTGTTCATCGAGGCTAGGAGTGATGACGAGGAGAGAGAGGTCTCGAGGAGAGCGGTCCGTCTTTTCTCAGTTCTCAACTCGGGTTCCCCAGTCCTCACACATCTTCACCCTCACTCACTTCCACTCTCACCCTCACTCTTCCACCCTCTCAGTTGCTCACTCTTAACACTTCGTAAGTAGAGGGAAGTGGGCACCCTATAGCTGACATCGTCCCATATACACCACACAGTTCTACAACGCGCTGCTGTTCATGGGCACCGTGGCCGTCTTCAGTCTGATAGGGCAGAGGTTGAACGCCGGCAAATGAGACATCAGTCAGGAAGCATGGATTGTCGATCAAGATGTAATGATTTCACGCTTGTCAAGCAATGCGCGCTTCGGGGTACAACGCGTTTAGCAATACATACAGCCAGGGCTTTCCAGAGAAGAAGGTTGCATGCATAGCGGTGGGATTAAGCTACTATTCACAACTCAATTCATCAAGAACCGATAGTGACCGGCCCTGGCCCGGCTCATCAATCAATCTGAATCCTCACTATCCCCCAGAAACGCCAGCTCTGGCCGTGCCTTCCTCCTCCGCCCAGCATTCCCCCTGGGCCCATCGCTGTCCTCGTCGTCATCATCACCGCCCTCCTCTCCATTATTCGCACGTGCACTAGTCTTCTTCTCTGCCTTCTCACCACCATCACCACCATCCTCATCCTCATCCTCGTCACCACTATCCTCCCGCAGGCTCTTCTTGGGCGCCGCCCCCCTCCTCCTCGGACGGCCCCCGGTCCCCCAGAGGTCATTCATCTCGTTGACCGCGTCCAGCTCGGCCGCTAGCTCCCTCCTCTCCTTGATCTCCCTGGCCCTGGCCTCCGAGAACCGGCCGTCCATGCCCACGTCCCTCAGCATCTCCCGCAGGTGCCGTATCTTGGCCGTGGCGTCGCCCCCGTACTTCTTCAGCTCGAACGCCCAGATCTTGCGCACCCCGCACTTGACCAGCTGGCCCTGCAGCCTCTTGATCTCTGCCTCGTCCGGGGATAGGTCCTCGGCCGCCGCTGTGGACGACTTGCGCCCCCTCGTCGTGGCTGCCGCCTTCTTGCCGGCCGGGGCTTCCTTGGACTTGCCCTTCCTCCCCCGTGCCGGCGGCGGGTCGTCGATGACGGAGGATAGCTCGCTGCTGTCGCCTTCATCGTCGTCTGCGGCGGCTGGCTTGGTCTTCTTGGCGGGTGGCTCCTTTGACTTGCGCTTCTTCTTTGGTGGCTCGTCGTCTATGACGGATGACAGCTCACTACTGCTGTCTTCGTCGTCCTTGGCGATGGCAGATGATTTGGGTGGTGCTTCCTGCTCGCTCTTTGGTGCCCCGGACAGCGGCGTGTCCTCCTTCTCTTGTTTGCCCTCTTTCGTGGCCTTGGTTGAGACCTTTATCCCCTCCGCCACTTCGGACGCTTGCTCATCTTCGTCCTCCTCTTCAGGCTCCGCGGCCTTCCTCTTGCGCCCACGCGGCTTGGCTTTCTTCTCTGGCTCCGACGCTTCGGACTCATCATCCTCCCCAATCTCCTCCTCATCCTCATCGTCATCTTCCGAGGCGGCTTTGCGCTTCCGGCCACGCTGTGGAGCCTTGCTTTTCTTCTGTGGCTTCTTCTTGGGCTTCACCTCCTCCTCCTCCTCGTAGTCATCCGACAAGTCATCGTCGTCTTCGTCGTCTTCGTCCTCGGGAGGTTCGCTCAGCTCCGATTCCTCAGACTCATCCTTTGGCTTGGCTTTGGTCTGTCTCTTTTTCGGAGCGGGTTTGCTGGCAGGTTTGGCACCTCTCTTGCCCGCCTTCTGTCCCTTCGGTGCCGGCTTTGGTTTCGGTTTCGGTTTCGGTTTCACCTCCTCCTCCTCTTCTTCTGGTGCTCCGACTTGTGAGGAAAGGGGCTCGCCCTTATCCTCCTTCTGCATAAGTTCGTCCTATATAGGTAGCGCGTCAGCTCGTTCGAGTGCCCACGCAACAAGGCAAAGCCATGGTTCCAATTGCACTCTATCGTGGGGAACTTACCACTTTAGTTTTGATGATCAGCTTCGAGCGTGTCTTCCACTCCGCGCTGTTGAAGAAGCCATCCTCGAGACCGTGCTTCTCCTCGCACTGCTTCCTCACATTATTGACGGAGAGCTGAGCACGATCCGGACCGGAGAAGAGCTCCTTCACGATCGCCACGAGCGAGGACTCGAGGGTTTCGTCATCCATAGCTGCTCTTTCCGCGATTATATCAATCGCCACTGGCAGACGTAGGCGTTGAGTTCTGGCTTTGCTTACAGAGGTCGAACTATACCGTGGAAGGTGTTGGATACGACACGCGATTGCCGTGGGGTATACTAAGCGAGACAAGACAAGACAATACAAGACTAAATGAAGGAATGCTTTTGTCAGTGCGAACGATTGAAACCAACAAAACTCAATTCCACGAAGGCACGCACAGACACAGGCGAATATTCGGTGGATTGTTTATCTGCCTTGGTGCTGGAGGAAGTGGAAAGTCAACAAGTGCAACATCGTCGCGTCGCAGATCAGCCGCGATGGGGCAATTGGTGTAATGTGACGCGCCTGCGCGCTGGGGCGGACCCGAATCCCCAGCAGGTGGGGAAAGAAACCCTGGTGGCTTCCCGAAGTTTACTGCCTCGGTACGTACCATGTACCTACTTGTTTGGCTGTGTTACCCAAGCGCTGGGAACAAAGGCCGCGGACTTGGCCTGGCAGCGCCGGAGCTAGCTTGATCCGGCGTCTCGGCCGACCGCTCGCGGTCCCAGCTTTTCCACACCGGGCAAATCCGAGACCGCGGTGCTGTGATAGGTAATGAGTATCGGCTCAGGGAATTGTGGGTTATGCGATGTCAATAACGTGCATTTCTACATTGTGAGGGCCACCATTTACACTTTGCATAGCACATCACGGTAATTATACCCACTTAGTAGGTAGCTAACCCGTCCAGAGGTGTCAGAAACAAATATCTAGTTGATCTTCAAGGCCCAAGCTAAGTTAAGCTGAGCTAGCTATACAGAAAGCACCTCGTCCACGGAGTGGGAGGATACAGATATTAGCAAAACATACGACCCAACGTTTCTCATCGCCCTATGCCGTAATGGACCTGTGGATGCCTGTAACCCTTCGTCAACGCCAGCGACCCATGACCGGTGTAAAATTGAGCCAAACCAGCAAGCCGTCCCCGAGAAATGACTAAACGCCTGCTTCATAATTCAGTACCATGTAGGCACAACTAAATCTCCTTCATAGACCTCTACCTCTTTCGACTGGCAATAAATGAAGCACATCCTGGTGCGCCATTAGAATGTATGCAACCTTCGAGAAGTTATGATCATCGTTGGCCGGCTCGTGCTCGAACAGTGAAGGTTCATGCATGGTCCGCATCGAAGTGCTGGACAAGTTGCCATAGGCCGCGGGTCCGGAGCCTTTATTATTTCGACTTTGACGATAAGTGCTGGACGGTAATCCATTTCGGTGCATGGGCCGCATCAATCAGTCGTTGGCCATTTCCAGGAGCCATTATGCCCGCAAAATCCTTCCCTCAGATAATAGCAAGGTCCTCGTCCAGCAACCGCTCCTAGGGATGCATGACGAGGCCCCCACTGAGTCCAGGAGAGAGGGACGGGACGGAGGGACTCGGCCCAACGAGTTTAGATAATAAGCCGTAGGCTCCAGCGTTACCGGAGGTGGTGCCGTTGGCCGTCTTGGAAGCCGCCATTTCCCGGGCGGCATTCTCCCGTTCTGCCTTCTCGCTTTCTAGCTTCTGCTTCTCAAGCTTGGTTATGCGCGGCTTGCGAGTCGTTGCTCCGCCGCGGGAGCCAGGGCCGCCACCACGGCCTCGTCCACTCTCACCGCCGCCTCGACCACCCCGGCCACCTCGAGATCCTGGGCCACCGCCACGTCCACGACCTCGCTTAGCGGGACCATCACTTTTCATCGTAGTTAGCATTTGTGCTGGAAGCCAGTCTAAAGACACTCAAGAGAGAACATACCGTTCAGGAGCCTTTGGCGGCTCTTGCACCAGAGGGCCACTGTATACGAAGAAGCCATCCTTGACTGCTGCGGCCTGCTCTTCCCACAAAAGTTCCGAATCGTCGACAAAGTCATCATCCCTGTCGTACTCATCTTCGCGCCAGTTTCGCTTCTTCCGCTTCGGCTTCTCAGGTGCAGCATCGGCGCCGCTGGTCAAGCCGCCATTGTTGCCCAAACCGCCCATCTCGACATTGCTGTTGTCATCCTCGCTCGCATTAAACTCAGGATCCTCTTCCTCTGCAGAGTCACGACCGGATTGCTGCTTCTCCAGAGCTGCAGAGGCAGCAGCGATACGGGCCCGACGGTCGCGGTTGGCAGCTTCCCGAGGGTGCAGTGCTTCCCAGCCATACTTTTCCTCGGCGAGGCGCATGAAGTTGATATACTTGTTGGTCTGACCATTGAGCGGGATGTTGAGGACAATCGAAGGTGATTCCTGTTCCTCGCCAGGGCCAGCCTTTCCAAAGTCAAGAATAGACCTCGCATTCGAAGTGCCAGGCAGAGCAGGAACGTCTGGCAGCGCGTTCTTGAGACTACCCATCTTAGGAGAGGACGAAGTAGAAGAGACGGGCTTCTTCTCCTTTCGAGTCTGGGCAGCGACAGCCGCAATTTTCTTGGATGGGGCTGGCATGCTCGTAGGAGCGGGCATAACAGAGTTGTTCGTTGCGTTGATCTTGGATGGCTCCGCTGGCTTCGGAGGGTGAGGTATAGAAGCTGGGGTAGGCTTCTTGATCTCGACTGTGGCTGATTTGGGTGCAGGGCCAGCCATGGATGGGAGATCCTTGCGCACCGGGTTGGATGGAGAGGCCGGCAGCGAGGTCGGCTCTTGGAACCGAGATTGCGCGGTGTTGTGGAAGGAGGAATGCGCCAGAGTGGGCGAAACCATCTTGGAAGCAGGTGGAGGTGGGTCCATTAGGCTAGATATAGAGGGGGACGCGCTGGCGCGGTTTGGCAACTGCGTAGGAGCCCGGGGTGAGGCCAAGGCAGAAGTGCCATAAGGATCGCGGGTCACCATTGTCTCCCGAACAGGATCGTAGCTGGAAGACCGCACAGGGTCAAAGGCCATTCGCACCGGAGCTGCAGGAGCAGGAGGCTGTGGTGGTGGGGAATCGCTATTCAACAAAGACATCATAGATGAGGGACCCTCCCGCTTTGGGACCTTTGCCGGGTTGGGTTGTTCATTGGGGGCACTGGTGCTTGCTGCAGCTGCAGGAGCACTTGGCCTAGGGTCCAGATCCATGCGCATGGACGTCAGCTCGTTGATCTTAGGCTGGTGGGACACAGAGCCCATCAGGTGGGAGCTGGACAGGTCAGGCTCGGGAGTATCCTGAGTTGCAGCCTTCCGCTTCCGCTGGATAGGAGGCGCGTTGGGATCTCTAGGCTTGCGCGGCTTCCGAACCTTGGGAGTGTCGTTGGGCGTGCCGTCGGGGTTGACCTTGGGCTTGACAGTGCTTCCGGGCTTTCGGCCGGGCTTCTTCCTGGGTAGACCAGCTGCGGTGAGGGGAACATCGGGGGCGGGAGGCTGTGGAGGCGCCATGACTCCAAAACGTGGACCAGATGCAGTATCGACAACGATCTCGTCCATTTCAATGTTGGCTCTTCCAACGTTGAGGCGTGAGGGTGAAGCAGGGTTACTGATAGAGCTCGATGGTGGGGATGACAGGGAAGTAGGCGAGGAGCTGAATGCGCGCATTCCTAGTACTCCTTGAGGGTCTCCACCACCTCGAAGCTTCACTTCCATAATCTGTACCTTGAAGGTTGCTTTAAGCTTGCTCCCCGGCTGCTTTTGCCTGCCGGTGAGCGTCCTCCGTAGTGATTATCCTTTGTGCGTGCGTGTATGTGTCCTGTGAGACAATCTCCTACTGGAGATTCAAAAGGTTCCTCTCGTCTGCCTGACGGTGAAAGGCCGATGATGCAGATCACCGTTGATGCCTCTTCCTGTGTGAATACAGTACAGGAAGTACACAATAGTACACAAACACAGTTGCAATGAACCGCGGTGATCAACGTCCTACAATGACAATGGCAGTAGACCAAACACAATGCGTGATATTGGGGGGGCGTTGTGGATCGAGGTGCGATATGCCTTGTCGCTTATAACACTGAAGCCGCTATTTTTGGGTGAAGATGGCGGGGTAGACTCCAGGGCTGTTAGTGGGTGACTGGAGGAGTGCCGATGTGTTGGTGGTGCAACCCGACTGATTTGACTAGTACGTAGCCGATTGGGCTTCAGGGCGGGTGCGCAGGCGGCAGGCAAACCGGTGGAGATTTAGTCACTGGTGCAGCTTCGGTCGGAATAGCCTCAGAAATGACTGTCTGCAGGATGTCGACACGTTTTGGCTGCTGCGCGACTTTTGCAACTGCAAAAAGAGGATATAAACGAGGGATATGGGAAGAATTGAAGGTAGAAAAAGAAACAGAAAAAAGTACTGAATATGCCGATCGAGGTTTTGCAATGCAAAACGATGGGCGCAGTGTGGTTGTTGATGGAATTGTGTTCTCAACACCAAAAAGTGGTGGTGATTTGTTGTGTGTAGAAAGTGGAAGATGGAAAGGAATCTGAAAGTGCGGGCGACAAAAAGGTGTTGGAAAGAGATTGGAGATGGTTACGTTTTGGGAGGGATGAAATGGCAGGGAAAACCGGGGCCCTGGCCACCATCAGACAGATTCGGATAGAGAACAACGAACGGGAAAACGTTATCAATTTAAAGACACACGACTTCAAGAAACCACCAAGACGAAAAGGCATGACATGGGGGGCGGTGGGTGGTGGGTAGTCCGGTAGTGGCATCCATGGGTTGGGATAGGGGGGAACAACGGGGAATGGGGGAATGGGGGGGGAAGTGGAAGTGGAAAGGGAAATGGGAATGGGAATGGGAATGGGAACAAACCACCAAGAGAAGGGGCGGGCAGGATGGGATAGCGCGGTGCGAGTGCGGGTGCGGTTGCGCTGGTCGGGAACCAAAAGAGACGACAGAGTCAAAAAAGGATGGCCGGAGCTGGCAAGCAGGCAAGCAAGCAAGCAGTCAGCTGTGACTGGGACTGGGACTAGGACTGGGACTAGGACGGTGCGATATGGGAAGATGAAAACACCAACGTACAAAAGACCCAGACACCCAAACGAGAAGACGAGAGATGCATAACTGCAATACCCTTGGCCGTGCATAGAGGCAGACAGTCCAGGTGCCCGTGGCCGTGGCCGTGGCCGGGGAGCCGAGCACACCCAAGCACACACCCAACCAGCTTGGACCACACCCTGCTGACTGACTATCTGGATGTACTGGACGGAACCTTGGAATATTGGCAAGAGCAAGAGGATGGATGCGCAAGCAGATCTTCATGCTCCCTCCCGTACGGATAGCAGCCGGCAGCCTTGGTACACCTAGGGCCAGGGCTCGAGCTAGGTAGCCGCAACGTTGTCAGGTTACAGCGACGGCGCCATTTGAGGGAACGGGACAACAAAGGTTACCAAGGTACGCGGCAGTAAGCAGTAAGCAGTCAGCAGCAAGTCAGGGACGGACCACATGATGTGTGACCAACTCACTAGTAGGTGAGGGGTGCGGGTTCGGATGAGGAGGGGAGCAGTGGTACAGTACGGGAGTACATACCATAAAGTGCCGAGGGAATAAAGGTGGACGGACGTTGTGAGGGAAGGAAGAAGGATGCAAGCAACAAGGATAGCGGGCAGTCGACGGTCCGGAGATTGATAAATTCTACGCGGTACTGCGGTACGTACTTGCCAGTATATACATGTACACGCGCGACACGTTTAGTCTAGGCGGCGGCTGTCACTACTAGTGTAGGGGTCCCTGTCCAGATGTCCTCTCCAGGGCTATCAGCTGGCGTGGGGTACAGTACATCGATCTGTGTACGTCTACTAATCTTGTATTCCGTACCACACACATGTAACAGTGTGCTGACGATAAAAGGTGGGGTCGATTTAAACGACAAGCGCCAAGACAGCTGCAGGGGGGTCGTTGACAAATTCGGCAGGGAAACCTGCATCTTGTCCCGGCCGGTCCATTCCTTCTGGAACCACACGAACCGCCGCATGGTCATGCACCGAACCACCTGCGAAGTTCTGGGCTGGGCTGGACAGCCTCGACCTCCGGACTGCTGCAACATCAGGATCAGCCCTGCCAAAGGAATTGATGACGGAATTATACGCAGCTTCAAATAGGGCGATACGGTTGTGACCGATATTGGAAGTGATCTGTCAATACCTACCCAGCTTACTACACAGTACAGTAAATGATCGGAAGCTGAGTTCGGACTTTTCCGAAATCGGAAATCGCAACTATAAGTTTTCCAGCTTCCAGTGCTACTGGCTGGTAGGTAAGTCCAGTACGTACCCGTGCCTTGCCCTGGTCTACCGAAGTACCTAAGTACTGAGCACACCCACCCCCTCAGTGTCAGCACACCGACATGGCATATTCCACCAGGAGTTGTTACCTTGACGGTTTTATGCCGTGCAACACAATTATTTGACGTTGCAAAGTTGACATGCACTAATTGATCAGCAGTTGTGGTGTAGCCACTAAGACCTGTCTCAGGAGTATATATATGCACTGTATACCGACTGCAGCGGGATGGTAAATTTCTCCGTCAGCACCCGCCCTACCGCTCTACCGCTCTACCGCTCTACCGCTCTACCGGTACACCGGATCTTCCCATTTCCATGTACCGTACACGGATGGCCCAAGGCAGCAAGCACAGTAAAATGGACGAAATGGATACACGATATGTTTCCTCAACGTTTATGCCGATTTACGGGTGTATAAAAGTGAATGATCCATTTCCTGAACATATTGATTACATGAGTTACAAGGCTGGGTTCTGCAGCCACGCTCGTCAATCTCAGAAAGCTGATCGGCGCTAATGCAGAACCTTAAAGGTCCCGAATAAGGTTAGACCCCTGGAAACCCTTGGAAACCCAGAGGGGTACGAGGGGGGCTAATTGTGGCGGTGCAGAAGCGGCTTGCTAAATAGTACAATAATGCTTGTTTGCAGGGAAGTTCCCGAAGGCTGGAAAAGACAATCCGCTGCCTGCTTCGACCATAAAGCCGCCCGCAGCACTTGCGACCACGTTCTACCTGTACTTTGTAAAGCTACTGAACGCGTCGCATTCCTTCGCCCCCACGTTATAAACTATGGACTTCGTTCTTGACATCAAGGAGAAGGACATAGGGCCCGTGAAGGCGCCCAGCTTCCCTGCACCGAAGTCTGCGACCACCGGTTTCCCCGAGCACAAGAAGCGACCGAGAGTATCAGCCTTCAAGAAACAACGCCAGGGAACAGACAGCCCCCTCCCAGACAGTCAAAATGTCTCGGCGACGACAAGGGGCCCTGCGCCCGTTTCCGCCCAACAGAATGCGCCAGCTCGCGCAGCCGCAGGGCAGGAACGGGATGTCATAGACCAAGAGAACAGAGCCCGGTTGGCATCCATGTCACCAGAGGAGATAGAGGAGGAAAGGCGGGAAATCCTGAACAAACTCGATCCCAGGCTAGTACAGATGCTCCTCAGGAGGGCCAACATCGACGAGCAGACCTCGCCATCACCGTTCGACGAGCCCCCAGAGGCAAGCGAAGAGAAAACCGAGCCTGCGGGGCCCAAAGAGTCTCCTGTGGCCGCCGCCACCGAGGATACAACGAATACACTCATAGATGCTAAGCCGAAGAAATCAGTGCGTTTCGAGGAGGACGCGCCGCCATCAGAGCCACCATCCGACCTCTTCGAGGCGGCCTCCAAGCCACCACCAACAACCTCGAACGCCGACGCGTTCGCGCCGAACTCAACACACTTCCCACAGCCCAAGCCACTGCCCGACCTGGACCCAGCCGACCCGAACTTCCTCGAAACCCTCCACTCGAAGTACTTTCCCAACCTGCCTGCCGACCCATCTAAACTCGCCTGGATGGCACCCATACCGACGCCGGATTCAGTCGCCGACCGCGAGTCCCCATACTACCCGGGCCAGGAGTCCCTCCCCATCTCCGCCCTCCGCTTCGACTTCAAGGGCCAGCTCCTGGCCCCCTCTACATCCAGGACGATCCCCGTGACACAGGGGCTCCACCACCACGGCCAGGCGCCCGAGGCGGCCGGGTACACGATAGCGGAGCTGGGCATCCTGGCGAGGAGCTCTGTGCCCGCGCAGAGATGCATCGCATTCCAGACACTGGGGAGGATACTGTACAAGCTGGGACAGGGTGTGTGGGGTGAGGGCGAGGGTGACCTCGCCAAGGGTATTTGGAGGACCGCGCAGGAGAGCAGGGTCATGGACAGCCTGCTGGAGGCCGCGGAGGTGCCCGAGGGGCAGGGACATAGGGGCGTCAGGGCTTACGCTGTCGAGGCGCTTTGGTTGTTCGAGAAGGGTGGCTGGAAGGAGAAGTTCCAGGGCAGGTGAGGCACTAGCTCTGGGCAGCGAAGCGGCGAGGGCGGAAGTTTGGACAGCCTATTGAGTCCTTCGGACCACTACCACCACCACCACCACCACTACCACCACTACCACTACTTTTGTGTATCTGAGGTGCAACGTGGATCGATCGATTCTAGGATCTCCTCAATTCTAGGGTCTCACGCGTACAACGGCAGCGAATCGGGAACAAGGCTGTCGACCGACCCGTCAAGTGCGACATCCTGATGGCGGAGGGGGTCCACAAGCGCCAAAACCCCGGCAGCACCCTCGGGAGCCTTGACAGCGTTCATACAGGGATACCCTCGAGTCGTTTTGGCCAGGCTATCTCGGAAATTCTTCACATCTTATAAGACAACTTTGAAAGACTTGAGTCATAAATCAATTGGTCTGCTGGCCCAATGGCAAGGCGTCTGACTACGATTCGTGATTAACATCACATCTTTCGGTAATCAGGAGATTGCAGGTTCGACCCCTGCGTAGACCTTTTTGAATTTTTGTTTTTGTTTCTTTGCAAGAAGTGCCATCGGTGACGAGGAAGGCTGTCCTCTGCTGTCTTCGGGCCTGTCTTCTCGACCCGGGTGGACCGAGTAAAAGTGTGCAGGCTCCGTTCGAGGAAACTTGAAATCGCCGCGATAGCGGAGGATAATACTCAGCGGAGACGGCTCCTTGGGTTTTCCCAAGATGCGTCAAAACGCGGCGTGTTCATTTGTCTTGTACACCGGTGTGCACTCGAAAGGATGTGTCGCCATGTGCATTGTCCTGCATGGGGTCATGCCCTTACTGCTTGATATGCCTATCCATCGGACGTCTGTTGCTTCTGGCTAGCCTGTGGGTCGAGCCTCCGGCCAGGAGGGTATTCGTTCTGGTGTTCGGTGTATCAAACCCCACGACGCGCTCTCAAGTGTCCCGGGATAGCACTGTCATATATATTTTCCACTGGTTTCGAATCACCGGAGTGAGGAAACAGGTTAGGTTGCTACCTTTTGCGATCTTGTTCTGGGAAAGGATATGTAGATACATAGTCGACATCATCAGCCAGCACGTCTTGTCTGTTGGGATGCATGTCCTACATGGACACATCTCAGCTCCTTGTAACAAAAATACACCATGCTACTCTCCGGTTCATGCAACTGATTAAACTGACACATACCGTGCCCAGTTCACTCTCACAGCTAGGGCACGATGAAACACACGGGTTGCCTGCGCGTCTTGAGGGATGCCAGCCCTCGGACAGAGATATCAAGCAAGAACTCGCGAAGGGCTTTCGGGCATTATCTCTTTGGTCCACGAGAGGATCGG
Organism: Cytospora leucostoma; assembly: GCA_003795295.1. Lineage (NCBI taxonomy): Eukaryota > Fungi > Ascomycota > Sordariomycetes > Diaporthales > Cytosporaceae > Cytospora > Cytospora leucostoma. The sequence goes on along the minus strand of LKEB01000030.1, from coordinate 386,163 downwards.
GCGGATCTTCGAGTGAGTTCAGACAGTCTTAATGAGGTGGGTTTGCAAGCGGGTGGTGGCTATCATGGCACCCGGGTAGGTCTAGCGAAGACTGGAGTGGCCTCTTTTATGTAAAACAGCCCAGCCGGACCCCATTGGCGTGGGAGTGGAGTTACAAGCCGGCAGCAATCCCGTAATAGTCATCGAAACATGAAATGTATGATTGAGGGACGGAAGAGACTTGAAACAGACATCGAGACCCTTGGGGTCGTTGAGTTCCGAATGAAGACCGCCAGGTAGTGAGTAGACTACTTACTCTGCGAATCACGCACGGGACATCATGAGGGCAAACGTGCGAAAGGGGCAGGCTGCAAGATCAAATCCATGTTATTTCATCTTTCCCATGGCAGCATACACATGAAGAACGTGACCTATTCATCCATTCCAACAAAGAAAAGATTCATCCTCGTTGCTATTCACCTTTCCACCCCAACACCGCGCCCCTCTCTTTTCTCCCTCCTGAAATCATACCATCCTCCATGATAAGAATTTACTCAAGCACAAGCTTCCTCGAAGGCCCGAGAAAAGGGTGTTTAACCAAACGCTACCTCCCCAACTCTGCCCCATCCTTTCGTCGATCGCCTTCCCGGTAAATTAACCATCACCATCAATAATGCCCAGCGATAAGTGACAAGAGCAGAGGGCAGGACCACGGGCCTGAGGCACTGATGTGGGACAAGAGAATACAAAGAAGTAGGGATATTCGGCGAAATACCAATAATCACGCTGTCCGGACGCTCACACCCAATAAAAGAGAAATTTGAGAAACACCGGCCTACCCTGGCCCAGGTGAGCAAAGCCAACCGCCGGTCCAGCCGAAGCATACAGCCAGCCACCATTAATGTGTTTTGATAAAGACAGGAACGAATTGAAGGCGAACACGGTAAGACGCCTAAGTCAAAACCACCAAAGCCAACGCTGCACATAATAATCGGAAAGAATGATTAGTTGTTTATATAGGCAGAGCCTGGTGAGATAACGGGCCCAAAGTCCGTCTGAGGTGGTAGGATCTGAGAATGCGGTATGACCGCAGGTCGATGAGAGTTTAGGAAAGGTTTTGCGAAGCGATAGTGGTATCAAGAGTTCGATGAAGGCCTGCTCCAAAACGCCGCTTAACGGGTGTCGAACGTTAATTGCAAGGGTATAAAGTAGGAGTGACGTAAAGGTCGGTTATGAGGCCACCTTTTGGAAGAAAAGATGCCGAATGTCGTTTGATGAGACATCGACTGGTAGGATATCGGACGTTGGTCCGGAAGACTGCAACTAGGACGGTGCTGATGATAGGGGGCGGTTTACCACCCCTTTTTCCGCGCAAATCGTTTGTTCAGGAGGGTAAGGACCTTTGGTACGTTGAATTGGACATACTCCAGGTCAAGTTCCTCCTGGCCGTCTTTCTGCATCTCGAGCAGGTCATCGAGCTTGAGGTCTAGCTCTAGAAGACCACGATTGCGGCCTGGATATCGTTGTCAGTATGGTTTCGACGCACCGGTGTCACTGACCGAACTTACCTTTGTAGTGTAAAGAAATGACGAATGTGCCTGGCAGCGGGCTCGTAAAGTTGAAGTATATGTTCGCTCTCCTATTATCCGGCACGTTGCTCTTCTGAATCACGCCCTCCTTCTCCAGCTGTTGGTGAGTGAACTTGTACGGACCGAGAACTTGTTGTTTCTGTTGCTTACGCCGAGTGCCCTCGCTCTGGCCACGAACATTGTGCAGGTAGCTCTTGTACGTCTCCAATTGGCCGACCAGGTACGCGTTGTGGTCACGAATCGTCTTATAAACCTCGTCAAGCTTAGATGTTTCAACGAGAACCGCATCCTTCAGTGAGCCAAGATGTTGCAGCTCCTGCTCAACCTCATCTCTAAGGAGGCCGAACTGGTCGGACTTGTCAATGACTCGAAGTTCTTGCAGCTGGCTGAGCAGCTCCATAGCACGGATACCCTTGCGAACCATTACCGCATCGTTGCGAGATGTCGCTGCTGCATCGGCGACACGTTCCAGGCGTAGCGGCCTCCGACATACCGAGCTGTTATGGGGGATCGAGCGCATGATTTGTACGAAGATAGACTTGGCCTCCATAAAGAAGACTTCTTCCTGAGTGATATCGAGTGCGGCCGTCAAGTCATCAATGGCGGACTCCCATCTGCTGAACAAGGGCAAGTTGATCTGCCGATTCTCCTTCCTTGGCACCTGTGGCGGAGAAGAACCAAGCTCGGCCATGATAATTGAGAGATGCGAGTTCTCATCTTTGCACAGTTCCCCACGGTGCTTATCTATTAGTGAATGCATGGCGTAGATCTCATTCAATGTGATAGAAAGCTCCAGATCCTTCTTCGAAAGCGCCACGTAGTTATCCATCTCTAGGCTCTCGTAAAAGTCTTGCACCTCACAAAGATCCAGCATGAATTTGTTGACGCGGTCCTTGTTTGATTGAATGAACGGCTGTAGCTTGGCCATATATGGCTCCTTTGCGTACGATGGCTTGTTGGCGAGGTTCTGCAGCATCTTGGCAATCAGAGTTAGGGTCCTCCTCGGTTTCTCTGCAGGTGTCCCGTCGATGAGCATGTACGACTTCGGTGTAACGATGGCAGGGTTGATGAAGCGCAGGAAGAAGAAACCACCAATCAAGGTGCAGATGGCCTGGTCGTTGGCGTCAGGGTACTTTCGCTTCGTTAAACTGCGGATCTGTTTGCAGATCCACCGGATCCCATACGGAGCTTCGTCAAGACCGTCGATGATGGTCGACAGAAATCCGTTCGCGATCTCGGTAAGCATTGTAAGCCTCGGCTCGATAATGGCCTGGACCTGGACATTATCTGCGGCCTCTTCCGCTGTGACGCCCTTTGGCAAATCGTCTGGTAGACTGCCAGTGTCCTTTTCGATTTGTTCAACCATGCGCTCGTACACCTTGAGAGGGTTGATCTCGAGATCCAGATCTTGAAGCTCGATCAGGCTATTAATCCTATCTGCGAGTACCGCCCTCAAGAAACTCTGTCCCGGCCCTCTCCTTGTGTACGTCGTCATCATTCGGGAGACTGGTGTGTTGGCCCGTAGCAGAGACGAGTATTCAGGGGTATTGTCGAATTGATACGTCAGAACAGACTGGCGTCCTAAGTCAGTAAACCATTGTCATTCCCACCTAGATAGGGGACCAACCTGAAACATGGTGAGCAGAAGGTGCTCTTCACGGCTCTCGTACTGGTTTCCGTAGATGGTGAACATGACGGTTTGCAGCAGAGAATCGATCTCGCCCATTGTCACGAGCCTGCAAAGATGCGCGATGTGTCTAGGTTCCGATTGTAAAAGGAACATCAGGTTGCCATATCTCTGCGTCTTGTCATCGTTGGGGAAGACTCCTTCCTGAACCTCTGTCCCATCTTCCAGGTGGCTAGCGACCTCATTTTGCTCCTCCAGTGCCATGCGGTTTTGGATCAGCAGAGCGATCCGAGAGTCGAGATATCGCACGTCCTTCTCGAGCACGAAGTTCTTTTTCGATTGTGATGAAATTTTGGACTTGAGGTCCCGTAATATCTTTTGCGCTGTGGATAGTAAGTAATGGCAATCGGTCTCTGGGATCAATCGAAAACAAACCTTTGGCAAGCTCATCTTCAATTTCCAAGTCGGTTTCCTGTGCTGACATGGACATGTACAGCGCAGACATGGAATACCGCTTAGATTGGCGGGCTGACCGCGATCCATCGTATGAAGACATGGTGTTTTGTCGGGAAAGAGGTTGGTAGGAGGAGGCTTGAGACGATGTTGACGTCCTGGAAGGTGTCTGCAGCATAACTGACATGTTCACTGCCGAAGGTTTCTATGGCGTAATCAGAACCGAGAAACTAGAACACCAGGCGCAGAGCCCCGAGTCCCTTGGAATGGAATGAACAGCACGCCGTGTTGATTTTACGGAGTGCTCGTATCTCGGCTCGTACCGGAATTGAACAATGTCTCGCAGGACAATTATAAGTCGTCTCGCTGGTCGGCGGCTGGGCGGGAGGCTGCGTACGCGCCCGTTAGGGGGGGGGGCGTCCGTATTCCCACGGCTGCTCGTGCAGGCTTCGCGGGTTTGCAATTGAGATTGTGAGGATTATTATTCGACTAGTACTGTGAGCGATCGAATTGATTCGAAGGCGATGTTCACGTCGCTCGGTTGACCAGAGGTACCGATGTGTGGACTCGCACGACGTGGCTTGTAGAGTGTCGGGTCGAGAGAAATGACAGAAGGCGGGATATGGTTTGGGTGGTTCTGTAGAGGGTCTCAAAGGCGCATCGCTCAGTGATCAGCGCGATTGATAGTCGGCCAGCGAATGCCCTGACAAAGAGAAAAGCGGGACGTTATCACAACAAGACAAGGCCTTGCCGACAATTATGGCGAGTTTCTGTTGTCGATTCGCTTGCTCGATACCTTTTTGGGATCACCAGTATCCTTCTCGTCCGAGACAATACTTGTCCGTTGAGTTGAGTGGTGGGAGAGATTGGTAGTTGACTGGGGGAGCAATCTCCACCTAATTAGGTACAGCGGAATAGTCTCCGTTGTATTGACTCTTTCGTTGTCGGGATGCGTCGCAGTCGACGTATATACGTCCAACCGCGTAAGACGTATATATCGGCGGGTGAGGCTCGAAATTTCGATAGAAGCAGTCGGGGGACTGCGCGCAGCGTGTTGATGTAAAGAATCGGTGATTAGACATAGACGTAGGAGGAGGAATGGAGAGAAGGAGCTGGAGCTGGAGAAGGAGGGGCGTCGGGCGCAGGGGCTGGCGCAGGCACCGTACGATGATGAGTGGACAAGCTTGGATGCACAGTCACGGAAAGGGTTCCCAAGGGGGGGAGAGTCGGGGGGGAGTCGGGGGGAAGGGGACACCCGGGCAGACAGGGAGACCGGGGTATCTGTGTGGATGGTGTGGATGATGTAGCCCAAAAGAGCTAGCTCGTACTGACCAGCACGGGTGTGTATACAAAAATTGTGCAGACAGCTGGGCGTGTTTCAGGTTCCGTGAAGGAGGGATTGGGTGTGCAACTAGTCTAAATCCACACCTGCCTCTGGCTGGCGTAATCTCTGTGATATGTCGTTGATGCTATCCATGGAATACTCGATCGATCAATATATACAGATGTAGGACAGGCTCCTCTTACCATCCACTTCTACTCTACTGTACACAGTAGCATACTTGTGCTCGGGAGGGTCTTCATCTGAGCTGTTCTCGGTTATGAAGTCTTTTCGTCTTCTCTCAGGAACTAAAAGACGCTAACAATGACTAGATATTTCGGTACCTACTTTTATGTAACTATGTGACTGGGAAGATATGGGGACGAGAGGGGGCGTCAATTTAAACGGAGGCAACCCTCGTGCAGCAAAGGTAAAGGCGGAGGGCCACACAACCTTGGACGCAGCCGCTTTAGTCTCAGAGGGAAACGTGCATCCTCCACATTGCAAAAAGTTCCGGTTGGCGCTGGACCGACACCCTTGACATTCACGAGCGCTGGTAAATTTACAAGGGTCAACGACATCTGCAATGATGTCTCTCATGAGACACTCGCGGCAGGTGGACCGGAGGACTAGATCATGAGGAGCTCGGACGATCAGGGCGGCGTGTCTTCAAATCGTACTCGTATCTCACCCAGGGGTGGGCTGGGCTCCCATGTGCTATACATACCTACGTATAGGCATATGCAATAGTGTAATACAGGGCTATTATCCAACACCCCGCTATGAGAGATGACGATGGGTGACTTAGTATGTATGGGGCCTCAAAAAGACGCAGCGCTAGGCCATTGCCGAGTTGACGTGATAGCCTGTGATTGTACTTGGCTGCTTGGCAACACTTTCTCTGACAAACGCCTCAAACACGCTCGAATGCAGCATGGTCCATGTTCGTTTTCCTGGCGCCTGTGGTTTCCAGAAGTATCAGCAAAGGATCATCCGCCGCGGCCACGAGGAGCATCCATATTCCTGGAGGCGGTTGACAGGGCTCCACGGCGGCCGACACGACGGTCGAGTCGCATTGTGCACAAACATGGAGATGTTTCATTGGACGGTTCTGCAAAGCAGAAAGGTCGTTTCAACTTGTGGCGTGTACCAAAGAAGGTCGAAGGCTGGCATCAGAATATTGATTGCCCCTGAAATTCGTTGCCCGCTTCATGCAAATGGTGTGTAGTGGTATGGTCCCCTTCGTCGATTTACCGGCGATCGAAACACCATGCCTGAATGAGGTGTACGCAGATCATCATGCACTCGACTAGGTACCTATCGCAAGGCTAGTATGTGGCTATCGATCCCCATATCTAGACCCGTGTTTGAGGATGCTGCAGGGGAGCACTAAAGGTGGTGAGGGGCTTCAGCCTCTGACTGGGCCATGCACGGGCCTGCCTGGTACTGTACCGCACTTGCCAGACTGCCCAGCTAGCCAGCCAGCCTGCCTGGCCTGCTTACGAACTGGCCAGGCTGACTTTGGTGCAGTCTATCGTGCCTTCTGTCTTGCAGGCCAAGACATCCATTTTCCAAAATGAGAACCGCTAGCTGTCATTGACTCTGCTGCTTGACACACAGTTCCAGGGCAGGATGGCGATCCTGACTTCGCACGAGCATACAACCTTCAGCTCACTGATCTTCGCCGGCCGATGATTCAGCTCTACCGCATCGCAGTCACCATGAAGGGCGTTTTTCGACCACCATTGCTGACTGGCCTCGGATGCCCGGTCAACAAATACGGCGCCGATATCGAGCGCCTATTCGTCCTCGACTACAGCCCGATGCACCGCCACGTTCCAATACAACAGCTCATAACGTACACGCCCAGGGTGCAGGTGCGCCAGCTGCAGCTCTTCCATCCTCGGAACAATGCCATTGAGCTTGACAGCATGACCGTAGTGGTCTCAATTGATGGTGCCTGTCGTGACAATGGAAAGCCAACGGCACGTGCTTCCTGGGGCGTCTACTTCGGCCCAGGCTCCCGATACAACTCTAGTGGTCTGCTCAGCCCGGACCTGCCGCAGACGAGCTCCCGGGCCGAGATCGAGGCACTGTCGCGGGCTCTAGATACTATTTGGGTGTTCACCCAGGACAATATGACCTTGCAGGACATCAAGATCCGGTGCGACTCGGAGTATCTATGTCAAGCCATGTCGATGTGGATGGAGGGGTGGATCGAGAACGGTGGGCTGCGATCCAATGGCAAACCAGTGGCACATTTCGACAAGCTCCGTGAGATCCAGGAAAAGATTGATGACATGATCTATGGCGAGGATGGAGGTCTTCAGATCCAGTTCTGGCACGTCCCCAGAGCTGAGAATCAGGAAGCCGATGCGTTGGCAAACAGCGCGCTGGACGGATAGAGGGCCGCGGGCCGTCCTGGCGGAAGGTCAACCTGGACGCGGACGTGGCGATTCGATGCGGTTGACCGGTGGGACGACCGGCCATGTCAGCCGTGACATCGAAACAACTCCTGTTTAGAGTCAAGGGGTAGCCGCCGTGGCGAAGTATGTATCGGGTGTCCAAGACAGCGATCCTACTGTACGTTTACTCATGAAGTTGATGTTCGGCTGAGCACCTGCTGCAGTCGTCCTCCTTCCAAAGCCCTGTGCAAATAACAAAGAAACTTGGAGTAGTGTAGACTAAAGGGCCGCGTCCGTCTATCAAAAGGGCCATTTTTAAAAATAGAGGTCCACTTGGCGCCATCGCACCCTGCCTTAGCTTTCCTTCTTAGTAGGCATTAGCCAGGTACGGCCCCGTACAGGCTCAGGGGTGAGAGCTGCGCTAGCTGCAACGGGCACGCTTGCCAGGAACACCTTCCGCTTTGAGCCGTTAAGGGTTCCATCACGGTTCCATCACGGTTCCGTCCCCGTTCACCCAGGCACAGCTGAGCAGTGGGAGTGGGAGTTGGCCACATACCACATACCACATCTCGACCTTTCAACATTCGACGCTCAACGCCCAACGCTCGCGGGATGGATTCGATTAGCTCGGTCCTGCAGCTAGCACTGCAGCTAGCAGGTCTTTTGATAACGAGGAATGATTGACCCTCTCACTGAGCCCTTTGCGTCTTGCTGCGGCCATGGTTTCCCCAAAGAACAATGGATTCATGTGTACTACCTAGGTAGATAACGAACCACCTAATCTATGAAGGGCTGGGGTTTACTAGTACTATAGTAGCAATATGGGATTTCCCAAAAGAGATTGCGTGCGTTGACGACGTCACTTTCCCTCCTTCCCACATCTCACATCCCAATGAGACCCTCGTACAGTACCAATACATAGTAATGCAAAGACAGAGGCGGTCTGAGGAAAGCACAGACTCTTCAGTACTACCCAGGTACTATCAGGCGAGATCTACAGTCAGCTATCTGCCTAGGTACCTACATACTGGTACCATCTAACTACCTAGGTACCTACCTAGCCTAGGTACACATGCAGTAGCAGACCACAGTTTGCCCCGACCAGAGATAACCGCGTTCAACCGATCCTCCACACTCCTCCACACTCCTCCACTTCCCAATCTCTACGGCGACAACGCCAAGCTGCATGAAGGTGCAACGACAACGCATGTCCCTTTTCCAGGCGGGGACCTGCGCATGTCTAGTGTGGAAATCGTCAGTCGTCGTATCAGTCAAGGGCGGACAAGGCAATTGTAGCGAGATTTGACCTTGGACCCAAGGCATATGTATCAACCCGATGGCACTGTCAACATCTTCATCACAATGCACTGGGCCAGTAAAGCATGATAGCTCCAATTTTCTTTGAGCTCGAGAGCCCTGCTTGCTTGGACCACTCCTCGATAGCCTTGCCCCCTCCAGGACTGGTCGATCATCGCAGGGTCTTCGGGGTCGACCCAATACAAAACCACGCACCTAACGATCAGCAATGAATGCTGATCGCCATGGCTGCACGCGAGGGATACCCCTTGAATCATGAAAAAGCTCAGACTTTTATCGGCTACCCAGCATGCTTCCAAGTTTCTACTTGTTTCCGGCTCCTCCAAACATTCGATTTACCCAAGGAATGCAACGCCCGTGAGCCGTCTGACCGTTCAGGGTCGCACTCGGGGTGGTATGGATCCGGCCAGTGCTCCGAGGCATTACATACATATTTTATGTCCGCGACTCCACAACCAGTATCTTCATCAACGCATCGACTGCACGCTGCACCGCCCACTTTCCCCATGCTCCAGACACTTGGGGTATCCGCGACTGGGGGTAGCCGCCGGAGGATTGTCTGTCACCGGTCCTGGCTGCCTGGCCGCCACCACCCCACGAGGATCGAGAGCTCCCGGAGGGGAATAACACTATGTAGCTCGAGTGCGGCGAAAAGGACTCCCTGTCGAGGACTCCCTGTTTGCATGGGCCATATCACGCACCTTGGGAACTCAAGCGAGCTTCGCTTGACTCTTAACTCCTCGCTTGATATACTATCTTATCCCCGATAAGATACGATAAGTTCCTAAGTACTAAGTTATATACTTTCACTGCATTTATTACATCCCAACGATCGAGGACATGCTCCTAAACCCTGACTCTAAGCTAACCCTAATCCCCTAGTTAACTCCCTTAACTATATAGGTAACCTGGACGCTGAGATATAATGATGAGTTTCCGGCTGGCGGCTAGCGGTTCTCAAGTTGGTTGCCTGAGAAGAACGTTGTAAAGCTGCCTCGGTGAAGTTGGGTGGGAGTAGCAGTACAAGAGTGAAACAGGGAGTCCTCGACAGGGAGTTTTGGTTTTTGCCCTACTCATACAGTCGTGGCCCCAGTTCGTCGGGAAGTTGCTTTTGGCTTCTTAGCATCCCGTTCAAGGCTGGAAAGGAGGAGTAAGGTGCTCTAGGCAGCTCTTAGCAAGTCAGGGCTGCCTTTTAGCAAGCGCAACGACTTTATAGAAAGCTATACTTAACACCCTCCTGTGTTCACTGAGCAAGACGGGATGGCAAGGGACCCGCTGTTGTTTGTCTTCCTTGAAGATCGCCCCTCGCGTGAGAGGCTCCCCAGCCCCGCGCCCCCACGTGGGCGGCAACTGCAGCGAGACACGGCGCCGCCGGTGGCGACCACGACCGCGTCTACGTCTACGACAGCGCCGCATAGAAGCAACCGGGCAGAGAGGACCACAGGTGAATTCTTGACCGACCGCCAGGCTCCTCGCGATGTTGTTATCGCCTCGAGCACCTCGACCGCGTCGAGGAAGAGGAAGCGTGTAACCCCCCAATCCACTACTCAGGCAGGTACCAAATTTATTATAGTAGATTCTAGGCGGTAAGGTTGCTAACGGGCAGTATATGTAGCTGGCAGGGGACCATTAGTCCCCTCCTCCTCACCTCCCTACCAGACATTGCCAAGAGAGGCATCACAATACTGACACGTCGAGGTAGCTCGTCCGATCGGTCTACGGTAGGGAGCTGCCCACGTCCACGACAAGATGGTGGGCGCGCAGCGCAACCACAAGGCCCACGTGCTTACGAATATGAAGAAGCTACTGCCGATTTGGGCCCGCTATCCCGGGAATGAGGCCCTCTACGATATCGAGGGTAATCCGGATCCGGCCGTGATCAAGCGGATAGCACATGCGGCGTGGTCGCCCGAGAACTTCTTTCGCGTCTGGACATATATGCAGGGCGTTGTCGACTACTACCAGTCGGCGGATATGGGACAATACTACATGCGCAGTACGTTCACCGCTCCGTGTAACTGCCCACCGTTGTGCGGTAGACGTGCTATTGCGACCTCCAAGGACACTGACGCGCGATCAGCTATGTTCCGAGGACTCGCCTTGCGTATAGCAAAGAATGAGAGAATCCGCAGAGCGCAGGGTACGGCGTTTGGCGATGCAGATTGGAAGCACGTGCATGTAATTTACTTCGCCATGCCGTTGAACCCGGTGTTCGAGCAGGTCACCCGTGCGAGCTTCTACGAGGTGCCCGACCGTCCGGTAGGTCCACATCGCAACCGCCCTACCTGCTTCCTCCGCTTTGTTTAGCCACGTACTGAACACCGTCGCCACGGATACAGAAGGACCGCACCCGCGGCCGCGAGCTCGAGGACATGGATTTACAGGCCGGGATAGGTAAGTCGACCGCGCTTGACCGGATCCGATGACGGGCTGTGGACGCTAATATAGAGTATTACACAGACGCATTTGAGATAGACGAGGAGCCACCGTCACCATCATAGCGCCGGGATATGGCATATAGTTGCGACGTCATGCTAGTTAGCGTATAGAGGCACATATGGAAACGTGGTAAACATCAGGGTAGCAGGAGGGATCATCAGCCGCGGTATCCCGCCTTCTTTTGTATTTCGTCGTCCTATCCAGCGGCTTATCCACTAGTAGACCGAGGAGACGAGTCCTAGCTGCTCTGGGGTCCAGGCTATCGATCTAATATGTGCGCCCGATGCTCATGTCTTTCTTCAACCCAACAGAGTATCCATACCTAGGTAGCAAGCTTGCCCACCTCCCCAGCCACCAAGCCTCTATCCTCTTGCATACGAGAAATCGAGCGCCGTCGATGTGGTAGTCACCACGCATGCTGGCCCCTAAATGCGCCGGCGGAGGGGACCCGTACCCTAGGGTACCCCTACGCAAGTGCGCCCTGTAACGAGCCCGCTACGGCAGCGGCAAGTCGTTGAGTGCGTCCTCGATGTCGTTAGAGATGGCGTGGGCGGGTTCTTCGCCCACGGGCGTTGAAGGATGGAGTCTGTCACAATATTGGAGACAGATGTGTCATATCACCATACTGTATTCACTCAAGTATGTACCAGTTGACCATTGGTGAGCCTCGAAGCCACAACTCGTGCGAGGTCGTACTAGATCATAAACAGGTTCCACAGCACCCACAGCTATACTCACTCTTAAATGACAGTCTAAGACAAGGGTTCTCGTTTCCCTTCCGCCGGTAAGGGAGCCGAATTGTTGTTCAGTGTCTGATCTACCGTACCTTCTCCCTTGCCCGAAGGCTGGAGTTGTTGGGCTAGGACAACAGCACCAACAGTGTCTGGAAACAGCCGTGTCAACGAGAGTCCTGATGTGCATGCTGAGAAACGCCTAGTACCATGTATGACAACGACATCATGATATCCCGGGATTCCTTCCTTCCAGTGACACATTGTGTGCGCTAGCCTGCTGGTGCAAGTTGTGGGAAGCTGATACGCTTCACGAAACGCCGGACGAGGTGCAACGTAACACGGGGACTTACAGCTCACAATTGTAGAAAGGATGGTGGACATCTGCATTGTACTATTTTCAAACACGAATTTCGTCCCAACCCATTTGTACCTGTAGTAGTAAAGAGCTTTGACATATCAAGCTACCTTCCATTAGATGTACAGGAACTTGTCTCCGAGCGGTAGTTCTGACGCTGCTGTGTCGACCTGTCTCAGGCACCACAGCTGTCAATCTTGCCTGTTCGCTTATATCAAGACAAAGGCACGGCAGATCCCGTCCTTCGGACGCCACGGTCAGCTCGTGTAACGGGGAGGCTGTGATTAACCAGCACTTGAAGTGCCAGTTGGGCGGCTGGAGATCCATCACTATATTAGATTTATGGCTCAGATCACTTCATAAGCGCTGGGGCCAGACCTGAAACAGAGGGTTGCTGTACACCAATGTGAGATTTGTAGTCGAGACAGAAGCCAACATCTTGGCTGGGCTATGGATCATCCATCAGTCCTGATCGCTCCGTTGCCAACATCGACGGCCAAACCCCCGGAAGATCTATCGCATCCCCAGGTTCTGTAAAGTGACTGTGTCAAATTCTGAAAGCTCATACTTAGTATGTGACCCGTTGGTGGGTTTCCAGTTGGGAAGAGCTTTCTATTGCTGACAGAGAAGTGTAAAAGTTTATGAAGCATCTTACTGTATTAGCATCTTTGTCATCCTTGGAGCCTAGACCCTTCCGAAATTGACTGTGTGTCCATATATCAAGACCAATTCGAAGTATCGTTCGATGACATTGTTCATGATGTCTAGGCTGTTTGCTCCCGAGGTCTCTAAACCTCGAAAAAATCCTTGAGACCTCGAGATCCACCTAAGTAGATGGTAGATATCGAAGAAGGTGGCTCTGAATCATACTGCATATTTTTAATATTCACTTGCTATGAGAAGTGATCTATGCCGTTACATCCGTGGAGCAGTGTGTACCTGATTGTAAACAGTTTTGGCCCATCATTTGTGCAGGGAAGTTGTGCAAGATCAAACATGGATTCATAAAATCTTGTTGTAGAGTGGCATGCTTTTGTACTTGTGAAGTGAAGCCTGCAACCCTGGGTACCTGGGTAGCCCCGCTTACTTCACGCCGAACGAGGCTAGCCACTGGGGGGGTGCCTCAGCCGCGCGGCTGAGGCTTACACGAGGCTGTGATGAGCCCTCCCCTTAAGAGTCAACAACAGATTCGCCCAGCTCTAACCTGCAATGAAAACCCACATGCTCCAACCAGACCGTTTTCGCTTCTCCCACTTACCACTTCTGCAGTTGCAACTACACAATCACCGTTTGTTACGTATGGCTGCCCTTTACTGAGCGAGACGACATATTCGCAGCGGGCATAGCCAAGGTCAATGCAATATGGCGACCCAGGTGGGCTTCATACTCACCCAGGCCGGCCTCACTGTCGCTGTTTGCCTTACCGACCACATGGCTCTGGGCCGCTACACCATTTTCACTCACGATAGAGTCATCCAAAAGGCGACTGTGGAAACTTACTCAACTTATGGGTATAAGGGGGTGAAGATCGTTGGCCATGGGGACGACGGTGCACCGCGAGAGTGCTTTGATATTACTGACGCATGCCCGCAAATTATTGTAGGCGAAAAAATTCCCGCTCCTGAAAGTAAATACTGACAGACCCATCCAGAAGGAACATGAACTTCACACGCACATGACGAGTCTGATTAGCGCTCAATATGACCTACCAAAGTACAATTTGGAACAGAATGGCACACCACAAGGCCATAGCGCTGGCAATCCACGAATGCTAGAGCTATGCCTTAGAGAGAGCGGTGATCCAGGCACGTCTCAGAACGGAGGACATCCTGCGGGTACCGACACAGGCCTGTACATGAGAGATCCAAACCATCCCGACTGCTATCGACTTCTGCATGTCCCAGGTGGCTTCCCTGATGCCCCAGTCCCATCTTTGCCAATGGAAAGTGGATCTTCACCACAACCTCCCAACTCACCGGATACCGCTGTCCAGCAGCGTGCAACTGGAAGTCCTCATACTCTTCCTATTCAGCTAAAACGTGTTGCTGAGCTTGCTCTGGCCCAAGCTGCTCTGCTCCAAGGCCAAGGTCATCGTAGCCCAGAGGAGAAAGCAGAAGCCACTCATCAACCCGAGTCGCCCCGGGAGCCCGCGAATGGCCACAACGATGATATCTCTGACCACCCGCTGGACGACGACCTAGGATCAGCTCAAGCCCCCATCAACCTGGAGGACCGAGACGAAGGTGTCGAGCTTATCTACTTCAAGCGTGCTGGTGAAAATCCGTACATTCCGATGCCCCGTGTCAAAGACGTGAGCGTTCTCATCCCAAGCGTGGACAAGATCCTCCCGTCCTGGCCCAAGCCTGCAGTGAACAACTTGCTGGACTCTTTCAAGACTGAATTCGAGGAACAGAACGCGGGGTAAGCAAGACGGTTTCACATTGCTGTATTGGTCCAGCTAATTAGGATAACCAGCCGTGTCAGGTCTTTATGGCTCTGTGGCGATGACTACCAGAAGTTGATTGATTCCGACCCCGTCGGGCTTGCCTGCCAGTGAGTATCCATCCCCTTGAACTAACGAGCTGTTTTCCCCTACTAATTGAACAAACTCTCCTCACTTTAGACTTTGGCCTGATGCGGATGACAAAGAGCTGCGCATGGCGACTGACTTGGTCATTTGGGCAACTTCATGGAACATACTGCTCAAGACATCTGGTCCCATGTACCACCACGCATTCAAGTCCCGTATCGATTGGTTCAAGCTACGAGTGGACATGGCGGCGGAGAGTGTCTGGGTCTCTTATGGAGACGAAGTTGATCGACCAGACCTGACCGATGAAAGTCTGGATTGCTATGATGCGAGGAAGGTTATCGATCGTGTCTTCTCGTTCATGAACGATGTTTACGGACAAGGTGAGGCATCGAACTAGTGGGAGATGCCGTACTTGCTTATTCTGCTGACACGCTTCAGAAAGTCTAGTTGTGATGGACAGCTTCGCTGACGCAGTCTGCGCTTACATGGATGCTACTGGCGCCGCAACGAGACTTTGGGCCAAAGGAGAGGTCCTGACACCGGATGATTACAGAGAGAAGTGTATGGGGCGCGGCCACATCTCACCTTTGGTGATGTTGCCTCCGTAAGTTTCCCACACCTTGTAATCGGCAGTTGGCCCAGTCCAGTCAATGATTACTGATCTTCCTGCCCTACAGAGTCAAGGGTTACGCATGGGACCCCTATTCTTCTGATTCCTACGATGAGCTCTTGCACCAGGCGACCCGCATCATACGATTGACGAATGACATCTTTTCAGTCAAGGAGGATATGGCGATGGGCAACATCTCCAGCTCCGTCATCGTCAGGTTCCTCCACACCAAAGACATTACAGATGCGCTCCTCGATGCCTGTCGCGAGCTCAAGACTGCTCGCGAAAGCTTCGAGGAGACTGTGCTGGAGATTGCACAAAACCGGAAAGACAACACCCTCACACAGAGGTTCCGTATCAAGGCCGACTACCTGCGACGAGTCTGCGTGGGAAATTGGATGTGGAGGTATGTTGTTCCCGCACCTTCTCCAAGCATATAAACCCATGCGGTACCTCAGCGAGGAGAGCAATCGCTAATCTTCGTCCTTTGGACTGTTTCTGCAGCGTAGAAAACAAGCGGTGGGGCTGTGCTGAATACCGCCAGCCAGATGGTTCCATTAGGATGGAATTTTGAGCACTCGAAGTTCGGCTGGAAGAGTGATGCTCATGGCCTTCAAAAGGTCTTGCGTATGGACGTAACCATGTTGGAATTGTACATCGAGGCCCAGCTGCCGTCTTGGTCCTCGGTCAACAAATGAGGAGACCGTATGATGCTCTTGATATGGAGAAGTGGGGGCGCTCGAATTGAGCTCAAGTGCAAAAGCACTTCACTGTAGAATGGTATTGAGATCGTATGATTGATTTCCACCTGAGTTTGCTTCGATTGATGATGTTCCTGGTGCCAGCATTGCTCTGGAAGCTTGATCTGTTAGTTGAGCTAATATCAGATGAGCTGCATATGGACGAGATGGGGTTGGGACCAGAGCTACAGTCCGACGAGATGCATTGAGACGAGACAAGGCTGTAGGCGTCACCTGCCACACCACCATGGTTTTGACACGAGGCTGTCTGTAATGGGGTCCGACAGTCTTCACATTGATATTGAGGAGGATCGAAATGTAGATATAAAAGCAGGATCTGCTAATGTAGCTATAAATCTTTAGAGAGGAGGGTTTTATATCGGATGGTTAGTAGATAGGTATGAGGCCATACTATTATAAAGACCACTATCCTGAAAAATGAGTGAATTACAGCCAGAGATCGTATATAGCCTAAAGTGGAAACAGGCAAAGAAAATGGCTGCTGGAGGCCTTGGATACAGGGCATTCTTACTGTCGATATAAAAAAGCTTCTGCCTACTTTTGTTTTTTGATTTTGACCCCATCCGTGGAAAACACAATCACAAACTACCTCAACCATAGCACATCAAGATGGATGGCAAGGTGAAGCAGCCTGGCTCTCAGGCAATACGTGGGAACTGGACCGAGCCTCCTCCATACTATATGTACGGTGGCATGCCACTGAGACTTCCAGGGAGTAAGTACACCACAGTGGCTCCTTCAAAACCCTTATCTGTTATAGGAAGTCAAGACTGTTGTCATCACTACGAACGATCCGACAATCTCGAAGAGATATATGAGAAAGCTAACCATGTGGGGACTTCAGCCTGCCGCCCTCTTCGCAACAATCCCGTCGAAGAACCAAAGCACGATGGCGCGCAGCATCTCCAGAGTCGAGCCCTGAAGGATACCATGCGTGAGAACCCAGCAGCATATGATATGCGCGAGATTGGGAGTTTCACGGATTTCCCTAAGCATCGCCCCGACGCCGCTACCGCCCCGAGGCGCAAGAGCTTCGAATCCTTTGACATGCGCGAGGTTAATCGTTTCCTGGCTTCCCCCGGTCCCGACACCGCTACCGCCCCAAAGTGCAACATACCGGCAGCGCGGGATGAGCGCGAGGCTGAGGCTGTCCCGACTTTCGTTCCGCATAATCCCAACACTGCTACCGCCCCGAAGCGCAAGCTATCGGCAGCGCAGGATGAGCACGAGGCTGAGACTGTCCCGGCTTTCACTAGACCTCGTCTCAACGCCGCTAGCGCCCCGGAAAATGAAGTTTGGACGACAAAGAAGGAGCACCACGAAACGTGGACAGTGCTCAAGCAAGGCGAAACTGGGACAGTGAAGGAGACACACGAGTTAAGGACTTCCGAGGTTACTTCCAAGCGTGCTCCTCCAGGATCCCCCGCCATCGGACAGATGGGTTATGGCGAGCAGCAGTTGCAGGTGGACCAGCAACAGGGCATGGCACAGGGTAACTTTCGGAACACACCAGTTCCGCAGATGCATCTGGGCCAAAACATGGGCAATCTCGGCGGTGGCTTGTCCCCGCAGCCAGTGAAGCAGCATCGCCAGGGTCCAGTAGGGGGGGCGCCACGCGTCAAGAAGCTACCGAAAAGGTCCAGATGGACACCAAGGGATGAAAACATACTGATTGCTCACTTCCTTGATGGCAAGGGACCTACAGAAATTGCTAAGGCGATGGACAAGAAAGTCAAACGCATCGCCAACAAACTCCAGCAACTGAGGGCGGATGAAAAGCTGCCCAGTGTTCGCAAGCCTGCATCTTAGGTTCCTGCGAGCGCCCCATGATGAGCGAGCATCCGAACCTACATACAGTAACTCCTCGCGAGGAGGGCTTACCGCCTGCTTCACTCGTTCTGGTCAGGCCTGATGGTATGTCTTTCCATATACACGATTCGATACAAAATGCGGAGTCTAATAGAGTACTGTGTACAGGTCTAGCTATGGTGTCTATAAGCCGTTTGTGAAGACTTCTGAAGAAGCGAGCAGACCAATACATACAGTCATTAGGTCGAGAGTCGACGGTGGAGGGAACGACACAGCAGACGGCTCCGATCGATTCCGCGACCTACTCGTCAAGTCTGCCATACAGGAAGGAGGGTGCAAGATTGACAGAAGTACCGCACCAGTAGCATATTTATTTGTATGGCATGGACAATAAATCAAGTATTGATAAGATGGTCTCGGATTCGCTGGATTTAAATCCGCCGGTATACGCACATCTGCCTGTTTAAGCCAACATCATAGTTGGCACCATGAGCACCATGTCCGACGTGGATCCCGTCCAATGTGGTTGACTATTCGCCATCTTTATCTGCGTATACTCCCGTACCTCATTATGTCCGCCGGTCCGGCACCTTCCAACATCGTAAGGCAAATGATCTCCCCAAATTGTTGCAACCTGTACCAAAGAAAGACACAATAGATACCAAGTCAACAGATGTGATAATTTTTTCAAAGCACATTGATGCAGCACACCAAGACTCTATGTAATATCAAGTGGCTGTTCTGCGAAGAATATCATCTTGAGCAAGGAGCCTCGCCGTCTCAGCACTTCGCATTCAAACGGTTCACAGGACATATCCGGAGGTCGCCTTGAAGAGTTTCGCATAACTCTACAATCCTCTGCCGACCACATACTTCACCCGAACAGCGATCCGCCCCGCCTCGGATCTCTTGATCAAGACTGCCCGTTACTCGCATCTTGAGCAAGCCCGTAGAGTCACTCTGGTACCTCTGTTCCAATTACTTACCACACAGATCTGATAACGGACTCTACAGCTGACGTCGTAGTCATTGTCAAGGACAAGGCGCCTCATTTTTCACTTTCCAGCGACATTGAATGAAGTTGACTCGGTCCGTGAGCTCACGGGCTGAAATCAGCACCAGTGTTCATGGCTCAGCACCCATGCATCCAATGTCTTCGAAGATCAATGACCCTGATACCAGCATATGGATCAACAAGAAAGAGACACAGCGTGACTGCTCTCCTCGGCCGGCCAGCCTACAGGCTCCCAGCACGACCGCTTTGGGAAGCCGAGAAGGCAAACGCTTGAAGCTGTTCTATATGGGTCGGGACACAGGGAGTTCCAGCACCGCTGGACGTCACAAACCGCTTGAGAGAGCAGATGGCTCTTAAGGCGCTTGCACCAAGATATATGAAGGGCGTTGTGCATGAGTATCTGTTGTGCCCGTAAGGATATAAATAGGTAGGATCATGTGAGCGCTACGGATGACAGATCCGAAGTTGTTCTAGTCATCCCCTGACTAAGTGCCATGCATGACGATGAGTTGTCTAGGATCCCAGAGTCCAGACCCCGGGCATATTCATATGAATGGGTGGGTCTCCTGGGTATGCCTTTTCCCCTCGGTGGCGGCTAGAACAAGCCCACGGTCTCGCTTGTCGCCGTTCATTGTTTTGGCCGGAACTTGTCGTGTCACACCGGAGAAGACTATCATGGCCGAGGACCGGCAACTCTGGTCTCTGGTCGACAACGATACACACCGCTAGCCGTCCTCATAATCCGCAAGCCTATCCCGGGCTTCTGTCGCCCAGGATGGCAGGTTGAGCGCAACATGATGTTGCCTTTTTTGAGACATAAGCTTTACGAGGCCCATTTGCCTTTGTCGACGACGCAAGAATCAGGGATGGTACATTCCTCCTCGTGCGAAATTGTGGAGCAAAAGGGCAGGACGGTGAGGTGGATCCACCCCGGCTGATACCCATTGATAGCATTGATATCATGCCTTAAGCCGAACACGTACCCCAATGCCGGGCCGGATATGACGATGGCGTTTTTTCCACACGCCATCACGACAATAATAGTAAGCAATAATCTGCGTGACTACCGCCTGCAAGTCACTCTGCTGCGGCTGGCTACCTACATCTGCAGGCTAAGGGCGAGGTGAGGACAGGAAGTCATATCGAAGAGGCGAGGGGAAGTGTGTATGTAAGTGATGGTTGGCTACCACAAACTCGCTTATATAGACTTTTAGTCAACAGTGCAACAGAGCTTTTAAGGTTCCCTCCCAGATGGAAATCTGCGGCTAGAAATGGGGCCATTGGGTCGGTCCGCTGCCTAACTTTTGAAGCAGCTACATGGTGATCCAATGCCCCTACACATACAGTAGTGAGCCATCTAATTCCGTGTTATCTGCGGGCTCCACCCCTTTCTTTTTTCTTCGAAAGTTATCATGGGCCCCCTCCACGCTCGCTAGCACTGGTACCATGCTCCGCGCTCTTCGGTAGATAAGAAGAAAGTTGTGACCCCGTACATACTTAGTAGACTCCCAAGGTTGGACCGCAAAGCCGAAGGATCACATTCCGTCACACTGCTTCTTCCTCTGCGGCGAGCTGCGTCCGTCGTTTGTTGGTCCCGAGTCCGGCGTTTGGAATCGCTCTTTCCTCAAAATCATTATCCGTACATCGTCTGCGGTTTTTGCATTGCTTGCTTGGTAATAAGACTGCTTCAGGGCTGGCTCATGTCCGTGAGACGTTGGGAAAAGCCATAAACCATCTTGGCTTATCAACCGAGTCACTCTTCAACTCCAGATCGGAGTAATTAGCTCTAGAGGAACCATTCTTAGCTATATTAAATACCCATTCCCAGTCGGCAGTTGATACCCCCTCCTCTCGCCTCCGGCCCGGTGTCATAACCTCATCGCCTCCACAAGGGTAGTCTCCATCCAGCAGGCAGCAGGTGCCATGGCGGGAAGCACTCGCGACTTCGTAACGGAAGTACCGCAAGGAGTGGAAGATGGCACCCAGGACTATGACCACACAGAGAACAACTCCCTGTCCTTCGACGAGAAGGACGGCTCCCCACCCTTTCCACCCCTCACCAAGGTTGTGACGCCACCTTCACCGCAGAGCCGAGCAGCAGCAGCAGCCGCCGCCGCCGACGACGACGACTCATCCACATTCTCCAACAACACCGACCCGCTCTCGCCGCTCGAGCTCGCCTACTCCCGCGCGGACCAGGACGCAGAGTACCAGGAGGAGGTAGAGCGGACCAGGACCGGCGCGACGGCCACCACGGCCGGCAGCGCCTGGTCGCGGCCCCCGGACTTCGAGGTGACATTCGACACGGACAGCGACGGGCCCAGCCACCCGCGCGACTGGACGATGCGGTACCGGATGTGGGTCATCTTCTGCGTGTCGTACTCGAGCTGGGTCATCATCCTGTACTCGACGTCGTACACGGCCATCATCCCGGGGCTGATGAAGGAGTTCGACGAGCAGGACGAGACCATCGTGACGCTGGGCGTGACGACGTACCTCCTCGGCCTGGCGGTGGGCTCGCTGATCGTGGCGCCCATGAGCGAGCTCTTCGGGCGGCGGCCGGTCTACCTCGTCTGCATGCTCGTGTCGACGGTGCTCATCATCCCCTGCGCGCTGGCCGACTCGCTGGCCGAGATCATCGTCGTGCGCTTCTTCGGCGCTCTCTTCGGCGCCGTCATGATCTGCAACGGGGCCGGGACCATCGCCGACATCTCGACCGACGACGACCGCGCCCTCTACATGAGCATGTGGAGCATCGCGCCTCTGAACGGGCCGGTCACGGGGCCGCTGATTGGCGGTTTCGTCTACCAGTACCTCGGGTGGCGGTGGGATAACTGGCTGGTGTTGATCCTGACCGGTGTCGCTGTCCTCACCATGGTCACTGTCAGGGAGACCTATGCGCCGGTCATCCTGAAGCAGAAGGCTGCGAAGCGGAGGAAGGCCGAGGACGATGAGAGGTACTGGTGTCAGTATGACTCGAAGAGGTCGACGGCTCAGTTGATGAAGGTCAACTTGAGTCGGCCGTTTGTGCTCTCCTTCACTGAGCCCATTCTATGGTTCTTCAATATCTGGTATGTCTCTGACCCGCCATGTGTTTTTAGTGATTGATTGATGGGATATGTGCGGTCCACTAACACCTTCAACAGGATTAGTGTCATCTACGGTATTCTATACCTGGTAAGTCATCCTTTGTCACCCCTACTAATCTGTGTAGCCTAACATCTCCGTGTAGTGTTTTGTGGCCTATCCCATCGTATTCGAGGACAACCGTGGTTGGGGACCGGGTATAACGGGTCTGTCGTTCATCGGGATTGGCATCGGTACCATGATCGCCATCTGCCTCGAGCCAGTCTGGCGCAAGATCATCAACTCGCACCCCAAGGACCCAGCGACGGGCCGCGCTCCCCCGGAGGCCAGCGCCAGCATCATGAGTCTCGGTGCTATCCTGACCCCGATCGGCCAGCTCGTCTTCTCCTGGACCTGTCTCCCGAAGACCATCCACTGGGCTATCCCGATCGCCTTTGGCATTCCTTTCGGCTGTGGTGTAAGCTCCTTGGAATATGCATTATCCGATGTCATTGGCAGTGGTACAGATCAGTAACTGATAGAATCAATCCTACAGAACACACTGTGCTTTATATACGGTTCCAACTACCTAGCCGGCGCGTACGGCTACTTCGCCGCGTCCGCCCTCGCAGGGAACACAGTCATGAGGTCCATCTTCGGCGCGACGCTGCCCCTAGCAGGCGCGTCCATGTACGGGACACTGACGCCGCAGTGGGCCGGCACGCTTCTGGGGCTGATGGAGGTCGTCCTCATCCCGATCCCGATCATCTTCTACAAGTTCGGCGACAGGATCCGGGCCAAGAGCCGCGTCATCAGGGAGATGAGGGAGGAGCAGGCGAAGAACGACAAGAAGCGGGCTAAGCTGGCGGCGAAGAAGAAGAGACAGGGCGCTGCCGCTGCAGGTGAGGCAGTCTTGGGTGGTGACGCGGAGGGACAGGAGGTGGAGCAGGTGGAAAGTGGTAATGGGAATGGGAAATCAGCGGCAGCGGCAGAAGCCAGGGACGTGGAGAAGGGGGCCGAGTAAAGTCAACGAAAACTTTGAGACGATGGGTTGGTGGGTCTGGGGATGGAGGATAATATATACCCTTTCAAGATGGTCATAGGAGAAGGGCGGTACGGTGTGGAATGGGTGTATAGGGCTGATACCATAGCCGGAGTAATGTTTACACCTGGGTGGGTTGGGGGAAGCGACTGAAACGAAGTTACGCAGGACAGAACGCATAGATGTAATGAATGATACCAGTCAAGGTCACCAACGTTGACGAGGACCGAATAAGCCAAACGCGCCTCGAGCGATGGGATTCGGCATCCCGGGCGGTGAACTGCGTGTCTACCTTGGTAGCAGTCCGCAAGCACCATAGCACCCATATTACCATGTAGATAAGTATACAATATGTAATAGTCATCAGTGCTGTGGGTGGGTCTCAGCAGAAAGTTGTAAATCCCTGCCCCGTGAGGGAAAGCTCTTAGCACATGTCGTTTCGAATTCCACAGCATTTCTATTACCTGACCTGCTCAACCCGACTGCATCGGTAGTCTCATCGAATTAGAAGAGAACTTTCTCATGTTGTAGCGCAACTTGAACCCTGCGAATATCAGACCAAAGGAAGTTTTAGCCAAGCACAAGCTCTACCGACTGCATCTACTCCCTTCTCATACACCCTTGGCTTCTGATGTATACATCGTAGCACGTCTCGTAATTAATGTATGTACACATGCAGGTGACGCATGAGCGGTTTGTGTCCTGTGTTGTCAGCTGCAAACAACACAGCTCCTCCGGCTTGCGAGTTCCTCCAAAGTTATCATGAAAGGTCGATCAACCCTGGAGACTGTTTAGCTATGATTAGATACTCGGAGTGCTCGCCAGATTTGTTACGTACGGCACTGTACCCTACTAAACGCTACAGTTGAATTGCACTTCAACTGATATTCTTCCCCTCCACATCGGCTAGAACCAATTAGGATACTTCCAACCCAATTTTGGGAGCAGTAACCTTCTTGGGATTAACAAGAAACCCTGTCTGGCCAGGACATAGACGATGTTTTGGGTAACACAAGCTTCCGATAAGCTGCTCATGTGTAGTAATGATGCAGTGGCACAACTCGGCCCCGAGGTCCTATCACATTGATCCTTACGTGGCGCTGATACACTGGCCGGGTCCTGAGAATCATGCCCAGGAACTTGTTAGCAGGGTTTCCCGGGGTTCTTCCTCGCTACAAAACAGACAGTTGGCCCTGTTGTGCTCCCGTGGTCTTCCTCCTCCCAGCTTAAATAGTGATCACGGGTCCAAACTCTACACTCCCGCCCACTCTACCAGCTGGAAGGCCTTGCATCATGGCCAACCAGACCAAAAATTACTATCTCGCTCCAGGCTGGCTCTACCCACCAAACAGCAGCCACATCGCACTGGGCAACATCATCAGCTCGCCTAAGCATCCTGTCCCGGCCCTTGCCAGTTCCTCGGCTCCAACTACTGTCGTCCCCAGCGTTGAAAGTGGCGATGTGGCAAGCGATTCGAAATACACTCAAGACGCCGGCACCCAAGCAATTGATCTTGAAGGCGATTCGTATCAAGGCATTCCTGCAGAACCGGCCATGGCTGCTGAGCCTGTCACCGGAGTACACCAGAACAGTGTTGGGATGCGCGAGTCTCACAATTCCAGTGGAGACACATCAGGCATGGACTGCCCACCCGTCAAAGCCTACCAGGAAGGCATAGAATGGACCCGCGAGAGACATTTGGCTGGTATCTTTGGCATCTGGACCAAGTTCCTGCAGACAGTGGCCGGCGTGGATATCAGCACACAGTTCGACACGTCTCGCGACGAGGTGTACAAGTTCGAGCGCATGTATACCGAAGAGATTTTCCCGACCGCGGACTTCGTGCGCCGCGCAATGGAGGCGCCTAACGTGGTGTCCTATCTCCAAAGCCACAAGCTTCACCTCGCCCGCCGCAGCTTGTACATGATCATCGGCGTGAAATGGGTGACTGGGGCGTCGATCAGAACAATGGTTGCGAAGGAGACCGGAGGGAAGGTGGAAATCGGGATCGATGCGACAGCAGGGACTTCTGTCTCCTTTGGGCCATCGATCGAGGTCTCACGGGGAATCAAGGATACAGTGGCCTTTGAAGGGTCATCTGACTTCGTCTTTGCCTTCAGAGTACGCAAAGTGAAGATGAGAGCTTCAGGGGAGATGAGGGTAAGGGACTTCAATAAGGGCGCATTGTTCAGCGCAGACGATAAGGAGCAGAGAGAGGACGGGGAGCAGCTCTCTAAACTCGTTCAAGTCGATGGCCTCGAGGATGAAGATACTGTGATATAGGTTGATGGAAGACTTGTTCTCGGGATTTCCAAACAGCAGAGTCTACTACATAGTAACTTGTCAATTTTTGCTCTCAGAATTCATTCACTGCCTATGATCACAGATGTCCAGGTTTCCATTTCCTCGTCTGGCTGCTCAAGGATCATCATCATAGTTTTAACGTCTGACTCCAGTCACAGCTTAATGTATTCTTGGAAATGCTGGACTAATGAACGATTTTTGAAGATTCCAAGACTCTAGATTGCTCGAAACAAGTATTAAATAATTAGGGATGCTTACTGTCATGCTGATTTCAGAGCACGGAAGCTACCCTTCCTTGGTGAACTACATAGTACTTGAGTTTGATGTCCCACGGGGTGAGTCCAAATCAAGAGCGCCAGGATCTTTATTCTTGTCTGAGAAGCGCAACTGCACGACTACTCTCCTGGCAAACAAATCGCGATAGTCGAGTGGCCCAGATCCACTCACGAGGCCAGAGTTGAATTGCTCAACCAGGCACTGGAGTGTGTCCCTCGGGTATCTGGGGATCAATATGAGAAGCAACGTCATCAGAGGGCGGCGACACTCCGCTAGGCCTCAGCGGCATGTTTTGAGAGGAATCACCCATCGATAGATCGGATGTGGACATACGCCCGTGTCACAAGAGATGTAATGCCTGGACTGAGGTGAAAGATTGGTCCATCTGGTCTTCCTCGGCGCTAGGCCGAATTCTGTCGGATCACAGTGGCATAGTCGAAGAACTTGGCTATTGGCTTCAGTTGAAACATGATCGACCCCGGGATCATGTGCACAACACTATATAAACTGACGTACCAGCCAGAAAATAACAATAAACTAATACCATGTGGGACGTCCTGCACATGGGTGAGGCAGACCAGGACGAAACTCATTGGATGGCCAAATAGGACAAAACAAATGTTGAACTAATACTCTTGGAGTCTTCATGCATATGGAATTACACTGACCCAATCTAATTACGTCTGCTGTTCAGTGCACGGATGAGTCTTTGCTCGATCTCTACCTCTCCAAGCTCGTTGAAATACCGCACAGGGTTGATACAGTCGTACTGATCTCTCTCCACTACCAAGTCCCTCAAGATAGCCTTTATACCAGTGGTACTCATTGCCAACTTGTGATACTCTGCTGGCAGTTTTCGACGAATGTAAGCAATCATGAACGCCACGATTGCGACAGCGACGGGCGTAGCAAAGGAAGTTCCCGTCATATATTTTCTGTTGTATGACGGGCCCGGCCAAGATGATTCAATGGCGTGGCCGACAACGCTGAAGTTGTCACACTTACCTTGGGGCGTTGGGTTATATGGCGCCTTGTTGAAATCGGCTGTTGATGAGTGAATGCATATGACGTTGCCGTACCCAGCTGGGAAGGCCCTTGAAAAGTTGCCGCCGTCATTGGATGCCGCTGCAAATACCGCGATTCCAGCCTTGTCCGCTTCATTGAGCTCTTCTTCGATCTGCCTTCTGATTTCGGAGTCAGGTTTGTGGAATCCGAGTGACAGTGAGATAATGTTAACCTTCCACACTTCCCGTGCGTGTCGAATGGCCTGAACGTTGCATAGGTCAACGCAATGATATGCTGAGCAGGATCGGTGAGTGCTCACCTTGGCCATGGCAGAGCCCGAGGCTGTAGAGACCTCACGGGTATTTGTGATTTTTCCGATGTACAAAAGGACATTCGTTGTGAGCTCCATGTAAATACCCGCTATGTGAGTCCCATGGCCCAGATGATCGGACCACGTCTCCCCATCGATGAAGCTCAACTTTTCCTTGATTCGTTCCTCGTCCTGGAAGTCTATATGTTTGTCATATATGCCAGAATCGAGGACCGCGACCTTGATGGGATTCGGGTCCTCGTTGTTTGGAGTGATCAGGTCTTTGAACATTTCCTTCCACATGTCGGAGTTCTTACGACTAAGCCAAGTGGTCAATATTCACACTCTCGCCAGGTACGAAGATCTACTTACTCAGAATCCGTAATTCCTTGACCGTTCTCGTCTCCAAACAGGTACAAGGTCTCAGCTGAGACCGGGTTACCGGTATGCTTATCAGAAATCTTACTGGCACACAATGTATCCAAGCGTTTGGCCGTGCGCTCCAGCGCTTTCCCAGCCTTCGAGTACGAGGCTGACTCCATAGAAGCCAGTGACCTGATATTCTTATAAGTCTCGGCAGCTTTCCCGAAGTTGTTGCGTTTCTCGTAGACAATGGCTTGGCGAAACAAGTTGTCACACCGTTCATGGGTGTACTTTTCTGGTTCCTGTTTCGCGTACCAGCGCTCTGCCTCATCGAAATAGTATATTGCATCATCATACTCCCCTGCGTCCTTGAAAACCTGACCTAGACTCGTTGATACCTCGATAGCATTGAAGCTAATGGACACAGGAGAAAGCCCACGTCGTCGTTGGCGAAAGACGTAATGAAATTTTTTATTGGCACGTTCAAGGTATTGCTTGTTCTTGACGCGCTCTGCAAGGTAGTTATGGTGTAGAGTGATCGCATACCTGTAGTATGTGTACAGGGTATCGGAGTTGCTTTCCTTTCCAAGATTCTCACTCTGCCACTTGACTACTTCTTCGTAGAGTTTGTATGCTTCCTCCCATCGACGCAGCTCTCCATATACCTGAGCCAAGCGCGATTTGCTTTCCATTAGCAATCTTGTTTCCTTGCTGGACTGCAATATCTGGATATCGATGTTCTTTTCGAGGATGGATCTGGCCCATTCATAGTTGTCCGGCCCCCCAAGTTCAGTATAGGCGCTCGCAAGCTCCTGTGCAATACCTAGAGTAGTCTTGTTCTGTTCCCCATGTAATCTTTTAGCATCCTCATAGGCGTTGAGCAGTTGATCTTTTGCAGCGTTTCTGTCCCTCAGCAGCGAGTATACTTCTCCCAGAGTACCATGCATCTCTGGCGCATCTGGCAAGTCTTTATACTTTTCGAGCAATGCTAACGCTTCTTTCGGCTTGCGTAAAGCAACGAATACCTTTGCCTTCATCCTTGTACTGCCCAAGACTGCCCCTTTTTTCTGAAAAGAGCTCATGTCATACAACTCCAGTGCTTCATCGAAGACCTTCAATGCCAAGAGCAGATTTTCGGGGCTTCTCTCGTTATACAGGGCAAGGCCCATGTTATGGAGGAAATGCCCACATTCAAGCTCTGGGATCATTTGCTGGCCTTCTTGAATTGAACGTTGCCACAGCTTGTATACCAGCCCATAGAATCTCACTGCTGTCTTGTACTCTTCCTCAGCCCTGTAAAAAGAAGCAAACAGGACTGTACTTCTGAACAATGACAGTGACGGCCGGTTAGTCACTGTCATATGCTCAATGCGAGGTTTCAGCGCTTCCATGTGAGGTCGAATCTTTCCCTGCTGGACTTCGAAGTTTTCCCAATCGCTGCGGGGCCTTTTGTCGGCAAGAAGTGACATAATCTTCCGGAGATGGTTATCTGTCTGCTTATTGGTCGCTAAAAGAAAATGTTGGAGAGGGACTCCCATGCAGAAACTTTCATTGCCAGGCAGCATCTTAGCCAGACCATGGTTGTCGAGCTTCTGCACAAGATCCATGAGACCTGACTTCCGGGGGATGGAGTCTCGAACGTCTTCCGGAAGTGGCTCAGCAAACAGATCGAGGCACACGGCTCGACAATGTAGCATGGCAACAAGTTTGAGAAAATCCAGCTCAACGTCACCAAGATTGCACTCCGTCAAAAGGAAATCAATTTCATCGTAGAAGATGCCATCGCGAACCCAGGGTTTGATTCCGTCGAGGACAGCGATATAGTCGGAAACAGACAATCTGTCTCTTTCGATCAATGTTGCAGCGCGCGATATGATTCCAGGATGACCGTCCAGTCTTTCAGCAAGAGTTCCTGGCCATATTAACTGTGTACCAATGTCATGAATCATATGGACCTACCCTGATCAACCACTGCTGACCGGCCCGAGACCTTGACCAAAATATTGCGAGCAATATCATTCGAAAGTCGATCGACGAGATGGGATTCGTAGCCAGAATCTAGGGGGATGATGCTCCGAGACCTTGAAGTGAGTATTAGGGAGCCTTGAAGAAGACCGTCCTCGATACTCTCCCGGTCACTTTGACTGAGATAATCGAATCCATCAATGACGATCAACCACCTGTCGTTATCTCTCATGTTCAGCCACTCCAAAAGTTCCTCGATATTACGTCCGTGATGACTCCACTCAAAACCAGCACCGAGGCCGGCTTCATGAAGAGCACTCAAGACACACTTCTGAAACATCTCACGCTCAAGGTCAAACCAGAATATGTGGGTATAGTCAGATGAAGCGTGTCTGTCGCAGTAATCACGCACCAGTTGTGTCTTTCCAATCTTGAAGGCGCCATATACGAAGTAGACTTTCTTCCGTGCAGCCTGTCCGGGACAAAGGAACCCCTCCATTCTCGCAATGTCCTCCGTCCTCCCCTCGAGAGAAATCTTTTGCGGCCATCTTAGGCGGCTTAGAGAACGATGGTATTGGCTGGCTGGTGTTGATAGTATTTTAGTACCATTCTACTGATGTGTCGTTGCTCCTAAGATACTTGGACCGGACTAACCTTGTGCCTGCAGATGTGTCATGGTTGCAGATGGCTGGCGTGTGTCTTCCGTTGCGTGCCACACTTCGGTTCAGCTTGGTGACAGTGAAGACATGTACCTACCTATGTAGGTAACCTTGAAGATTGTCAGAGCATCAACCAGTGTGGGTACAATTGGCTGATCGATGCTATGAACGTCTCGACAATGTGCAGCGCAGCCTCGAAAGGTTATAACGCGATAACCTTCTCTTTTTTGAGTAAGGACTGGTTATATATGTAACGGGGCAGAAAATTTCAGGCTCTCAGCAAGGATCTCGGGATCTCACATCCATCCTCTTTCCGTTCGGTCTCAGCGCCTCAAGCTCACTTCACCCGTGGGAGGGGGGGGGGCAGCTGGGTCCTGACTGGAGGGCAAAAAGCCACACGGCACGGTCGATAGTCGCAGCTAATTACCAATGATTAGCATTACATGATCACTAGCAATACTGCGCCAAGGTAGCACAACATTGGACCTCGTAATCTTCGTGCCCAGGTGCGGCCTGATGGCCTGACGAGCGCATCAGCCGACACACCTTCACCCATTGGAAGCCATCTATTGCTGTGCTACCTGGGTGCTTGAAACAGTGGCGCTGAACAGTCTACGAACCACCTGTCATATAAGGCATTCCTGCCCATGTATTCCAGAACGGTCCGATATGCAGGTATGGTAAAGTAACAGCACGGGTGACTGAGCTTCCAGGAGCCTCAGGCCACCATTTGTTTCCATTTCCCCGTGGACTCAATTATCTGACTCTCCGACATTATTCGATTCCTTACAAGGTCGTTGAAGACATCCAAGACCACGTGACCATGCCGTATGGGACTGACTGCTCCTTTTGCAACCATGAAACGTATGGGTGCTGTCAATGGCAAGAGATATGTGTCAGTTAGGCTTCAATTCTTGAACTGTTGGGCATTTGATTACTGACGTCTATGACCGGTGCACAGTGCGACTGTGGCCACAAATTGCTTCCAACTGATGTACACAGCTCTGGTTCAGGGCGGAACAGCAGTGATGGCGGCAAATCTCATCCACCTCGTGCATGGCAGAAAGGTCTTTTCGAGCCAGTGACAGTCAACAAAGAATCTACCGCTGAAACGTCTCCTATGTACGAAGTCGAACCCGAGACCTACCGACCTTCATCCCCAGAATATCAGCCATCCTGGAACACGAGCGAACGCCCAAGATCCTGGGAAGAAAAGGTGGCTTCCTGGTTCCAAGAGGATGATTCAGGGAGGCTATCGGGCGAGCAACCAATAAATCCAGATGGAGCTGGATTCCACTCCAATTCTTCAAATCAATATTACGCGGACATGGGTACCCGCCAGCTCGGCGGGAATTCAGTCGCAGGGGCTGCACACCAGCCTACGTCCATGTATCCAGACCACGGCTTCCCCCAGCATAATCGGAAGATACAGGTCGATGAAATTGATATGCAACAATCTCGTGCCTTGAACAATCCTCACCCATTCGGTTATCCTCAAGCTACCCTGCCAATATCGGATCGGCATGAGTCCACGTTTATGTACCCAGGTAACGACTACATCCGGGATGATTGGAAGCAACAGGCCCTTGAATATGATAGGCAACATTTTCCTGCCTTGAACGATCCTTACCCTTTCGAATATCTCCAAGCTACTCTGCCTACATTCTCAACCTCCCCGGTGCAGGCATACTCCCCGGTTATGCCCACGGTCATCCAAAAACCATCCCATATGGGCAACCCTCGCATGTTCAGGCAAGAACCACGGGGACGCCAACGCCGCAATCAGCCAGAGAATCGTAGGTGTCTCGATCCAATACTCTTTGCAAGATGAGAAGAAACGCTGACACAACAGACAAAGGCTTTTGGTGACCCAGAGTGTGCTCTTCCATGTAAATATGGGTCTCACAGGGGGGGGGGCATGGCTTGTTGGCCGAGTACATTTCAAAGGGACTTTGGCGTAGGTGTGAAAGTCGCTGGGAGGAAGGGAGTCGGTTGCCCAGGTGGTTTACAAGGAGAGATTGGAGTCGTCAGTAGCATATTGCATTCGATTGAGCCCCGCTGTCTGCATGGAGTAGATGGCTTCGAACGAAGCCTGGTCCGTCAACTGTTCTGACGTCTACATGTCCCTCAACGCATCCTCTGCGGAACACGGTCATACTGAATATACATATATGTACAGGAATCTGGCCGAAGCCTCTGGGTCCACAGGCGATAGCAGTGGTAGACACATGAGGCTCTGTCTCTACCTACCTAGGTAGGTACATATGTACGCTTGTAGTGACCACAACCTTGTTGCACGCAGTGGAACCTAAACTCTTGCGCTAGCAGGATATTTGAGTGGTCAGTACATATTACATAGGGCCCGCGCTCGATTGAGTGCCTGAATATGCGAAAGGCCACCGAGCTCGAAGCGGCTTACCAGGCCCAGCTGAAGTATGGGTGTATTGATTTGCTGGGACACCAACTCATCATTGTCTGTTCAATCAAAGGCCACATGGACGCCATATCGAACCAGGCAGATCTACTCGGTTGATGGGAACCGCATAGCTGGTCTGGTGGCATATGGGTAGCTGAAATGTGGAAGATGGCATCCGCCGAGTTGACCCCCGATTTCCAACGCTTAGGTAAGTCGTAGCTTGTGTAGTGTTATCTGCAGGAGAGCTGCGCAGGCCCACCTCGGGCCTTTGAGCCAAATTACAAGCTTAAAACAACCCTATGGAGGTTAAAAGGTGGCATGGCGGCAGGGCAGGGCCCACTCGTCTCCCGTAAAGCTGCCTTTTCAGGGGTATGTATACCCAGAGTGGGTTAGTCCCCTGGCTCTCGCTTCTGTGCCGAGCCACTGTAGCGTGCCGTTGAAAAAGCAACCTACGCCGCAAGTTTCTCTGTATCACAAATGATGCTTTGATGTTTGGATTTTATAGAGTCGGTGGGTCAGTATGGTGGCCGTGAGAGAGGTCTACTCTTCACCCTCGTATTGCCCCTTTTGATAATGGTTGATGCTCATCTCCATAAAGCGATGTCGCGTGCCCCAGGGTGGCCTACCTCGTAATTAGTTCGGGGCAGCGGGGTCATTCCTGCCCACTACTGCTGCCCACTCTGCCACTACAGCCACTGTACGGATCCGTACCATGCGTGCAAGCTTGCTGAGTTTGCCAAGCTCTCTTGTCCTTTCCCTGCCAATACCTACCTACTGTAGGTACCTAGGTACTGCCCTCGTGAGACGCTGCCAAGAGTTGGTCTCGCACCAGTTCCACCTTCCGATCCAAGGATTGTTGACCATTCTTGACCAACCTTGGTAAATATACCTACCCGAGGACCTAAGATAGGTAGGTAAATAGGTACAGTGGCACGGTAGGGCAGGAGTTTGACTGGCAGGCGCCCCCGTGGCTTTCTTGGCGGAGTCAACGGGCTGCATACTAAAACCCAAGTAGTGCGGATTATTATTCATTGTCATTCTCCAGATGCTTTCCTCTCCCTTGTCGTCGCGACTCATATTGCATTTCGAACCGAACTTCTTTCTATATGCTGTGTCCTTTTCCGTCCCTATTCCTACTGCCCGTTCCTGCTTCTCAGTCCTTTCAATCCCTCAGCTGAAAACTGCCAAGGTGTGTTTCCGTCGAATCCGTCCAGTCCAGTCCTGGCCGTGCCAATCCGCCATGCTCCTTTAGCACTACAAACCTTCAGCATCCTCATTTCGTGCATCTAAGGCATACCATTCCTTGACTCTCATTCGCTTACCTCTGCTGTCGCACTGCGATCTGCTATGTTATACTTTATACTTTGACCTTGGACTTTGAACCTCTGTCGCCATATCTCCCCTGAACGGCACGGACAGGGCCTCCACTCCTTTCTCAGGGCATCGTGCCTTGCTCTCTGCTGCGTCCCCATAGCATACCAAGATGCCTCGTCTTAGGAGATATCGCGTCTTCGTGGCATGCGCTGTCGTCTTCGTCTTCCTTCTGTACCGGGTGTCCGATAATTCGGGTTGGGACACTGCCTTCCAATATCAGCATGCCGTCGCTGAGCGTAAAGCCGCAAGTGGGGATCACA
The DNA here is from genome assembly GCA_003795295.1 of Cytospora leucostoma. Taxonomy (NCBI): domain Eukaryota; kingdom Fungi; phylum Ascomycota; class Sordariomycetes; order Diaporthales; family Cytosporaceae; genus Cytospora; species Cytospora leucostoma. The sequence continues at coordinate 352,176 of LKEB01000030.1, read as the reverse complement.
TGCAGAAGCCTCTCGCCAACCAGCCGCCATCAGCCGCCCAAGGGTCTTTTGGCGAAGAAAAGGTCAAGTTACCAAAATTGGAGTCAGTAACCGAAGTCAAGGACGGCTTCGCCTTGCCCACCCCGACTTTGGTGGGCCAATTGTATGCGGCGGATCAGAAGGGTGATGCGCTCCTGGAGCCGCCCGTCCCTACTGATCCTCCCGTCGTGGTGATCCCTGATCGCAAGCCAGGCAAGGTCGGCGATGCGTACCTGCATGAGGTAGACGAGCCTTTACACATACAAAACCCTCCAGGCAGGGCCCAGGACGGTACAATATTCACTACGACTACCATTCATTGGCAAAAGCCGCCGGAATGGTTCCCTATTGCGGAAGAGTCCCTGATTCCCATGCCCACTGGCAAACCCAAGTCGGTACCCAGGATACAGTACTCTTTCGGTTCCGAAAGCACGGATGCAAAGGCTACGCGTGAGGACCGCCTTGCGCAGGTCAAGGCTGAGATGAAGCATGCGTGGGACGGCTACTCGAGATTCGCGTTTGGCCATGACGAACTTATGCCCATCTCCGAGGGCTATGCCGATCCCTTTGCCGGCTGGGGCGCAACCTTGGTCGACGCATTGGATACGCTGTGGATCATGGATCTCAAAGAAGAGTTTGATGAGGCATACCGCGGTTTGGCAGACATTGACTTCACCACGACTCCGTATCGTAAGGAAATCCCGGTGTTCGAGACAACCATTCGCTACCTGGGTGGACTGCTTGCTGCCTACGACCTCACTGGTGGCCACAAGGGTGACTATCCACTCCTATTGAAAAAGGCAGTCGAGCTCGCTGAGATCCTCATGGGTGTATTCGACACGCCAAACCGGATGCCTGACCTGTTTTACAGATGGAAGCCGGCCTTTGCCTTCGAACCCAAACGAGCATCGACACACTCGGGCATAGCGGAGCTGGGGACGCTGTCGATGGAGTTCACGAGGCTGGCACAGTTGACCGGAAAGGACAAATATTACGACGCCGTTGCTCGTATCACAGATGCTCTGGAGGAATGGCAGAACCGAGAGGACGACACGGCCCCGGCAATTCCAGGTATATTCCCTCAGAACGTGGATCTATCTGGATGCAACCGTTCGGCCACTGCTGCGTTGAAGGCAGCAAGTGCTCAGGCTCGGAAGCAGGCTGCCCTCCTTGATCTAGATGAGCCTCAGGGCTACGTTCCGGCAACATCTGGCAGCCCAGGAGCCAAGGATGTGACTAACAAAGGCAAATCGAGTGTGGAGTCCCGTATTACACCGGGTCGCGCATTGTCACACGAGACTGACGGCTTCGAACATATCGCCAGACGAGAGGTCAGCGACGAGGCCCTGCCGAAGCAAGATGTGCCGCAGCAGACAGACCAGAAGCCGAAAAAAACGGCCCCACGCACCTCTGGTAGAAGCGCTCCTTTCCATTCTCACGACTCGGTCAAACCTCTTGATGCAAATGGCTTGCCTAGTGACTGGGATTGTGTCCCTAAGAATATCACTGCAAGCTCTGGGGGGCAGACATACTCTATGGGAGGGTCCCAGGACTCGGCATACGAGTATTTTCCAAAGCAGTACCTCCTCTTGGGTGGTCTAGAGCCAAAGTATCGCACCATGCACGAGAATACAGTTGCTGCCGTGAAGGAATGGTTGCTATATAGGCCCATGGTCCCCGGCGATCCAGATATCCTCTTCAGCTCCTTGATAAAGCTGTCTTCTGGTCAGAATGTCGATAAACGCTCATACGTTTTCGAGGTCACACATCTTTCCTGTTTCCTAGGTGGCATGTTTGGTCTTGGGGCCAAGATATTCGAGTCGCCAGAGGACCTAGAAATTGCCCAGCGTCTTACTGACGGTTGTGTATGGGCATATTCAGCAACGCCAAGCGGCATCATGCCTGAATATGCCCAAGTGGTGCCGTGTCGTGATATGAATGACTGCCATTGGAACGAGACGATATGGACCGACGAGTATCTGGACCCGAATCCTGGGCATCGGATTGGGCTGATGGAGGATTATCTTGAACGCCTTGAGCGCTGGGAGGCTGAAACGCAGCAGATCATACGTCAAGAGGCCGAGAGGCTTCAGGAAGCCGAAGAGATGGCCCAACGCGGGCAGGACCTCGGCGAAACGTGGCCAAATATAGGGCAGATTGCTACGGAGCCTGGAGTGCCCGTTGGGTACAGTGGATCGAGCGGCGGGAAAGCCGAGGCTTCGAAGAGTGGTGGTGATTTCGAGGAACGATTACCCAACTCCAAGCGTGGCATCGTCGATAATGAAGCCAAAGATCCCCCGTTGTTGTCTGAGGAGCGCAACGTAGGATCGGCCCACCGCCCTCTGGACCCATCCACACTGGACCAGAAAGCTATCGAAGAGAAGATGAGAATCATTGAGTCGGAGCTCAACCTAAGCGACGAAACCACGGGCCGAACTCATTTCAAAGACTCCGTCAACAGGGTGGGCCAGCTGCCCATCGACACAGCCTCCATCAACCTGCCCCGGCGACCATTCAGGCCAAAGACCCACGAGGAAGTCGTGGCAGAGCGGATCAAGTCAGAGGACCTTCCTCCGGGTTTTACGCAGATTGGTGATAGGCGATATATCTTGCGGTAAGTTGCATCATATCCGTCAAAAGCACTATCGTTATGGGTGCGTCAACTGACATGTTCATGCATACAGGCCCGAGGCAATCGAGTCTGTCTGGTACATGTACCGGATCACTGGCGATCCGATTTGGCAAGAGAAAGGGTGGAAGATGTGGCAGGCCATCGTCAAGCACACGCACACAGAGTACGCGAACGCGGCGGTCGACCACGTTACCAAGAAGGACGGCGTGACGGAGCCGATTGATAAGATGGAGAGCTTCTGGCTGGCCGAGACGCTCAAGTACTTCTACCTTCTCTACTCTGACCCTGACTTGATCAGTCTGGATGACTGGGTCCTGAACACGGAGGCGCATCCTTTCAGACGGCCCACGTGAGTAGGCCAGGGGTGTGGGCTGAGTACTGCCATCTGTTGACAGAGCATTGAGACGGAGTTGGGCGTTCACATATACACATACGGCACTCAAGTGCTTGAGAAGGGCATGTAAAATGGTTCACGGCATTGCATAACATGGGACGGACGAGGCGCGTGGCATATTTGCCTTTGACGGCGTGGCGGGAGACAAGTACCATTACTCAGTATGCCTATCAAGTATCTTCAGAGAATACCTACTAAGCATTTTCAGAAATTCTCTGATGACCGCGACTGCGTTTTGCGATTGTTCAATGTGTTGATGCTCATTTTCATCTTCGGGATACCGCCTGCCAACCTATCCCGATGGCGGCCCGACCCTATTCCTAGATCTATGCGCAAACACGCTGCTCGGAGCCCCCCGGAAGCAGCCAAGAAACAATGAATATAGAAAACAGTATATGGAAATTACAAAAAAACAGACCAAGGGCGGGTATTCGGGGTCTCACGCCCCGGCCGACTTGCATTTCATGTGTCCCCAGCAAGATTATCCCCCACCCCCATTTGAATAAACTCCGTGCCCCCAAATGCTTGCCTTTTCTCTCTGTCTCCCTCCCTCCCTCTCTCTCGTTCTCTCTCTCTCTCATATTGCTAGGTAGATGTGTATAGTTTGGATGGATGATGTGCCCGGTGCGGTGGAGGATGAGGAGACGGAGAGGAGAGTAGATGAGGAGAAGAGGAGAGAAACGAAGACGATAGAAAGTAGATAGAAACAAGGGCCAGACCGCCCCCCTTTCTCAATATACATCCGGCGCGTCCTCATCACCGTTATCTGGTCGCCTCGATCATCGTCATTTCAGTGCTGATTTCTTCATTATGTACCGTATGTCGTCTCGGCCGTGGGGTAGATGACGACGCGCGCGCGTGGTATGTGTGTGTGGGTGTGTTGTGTGTCTGCCCGTTGGCTGGTGGGTGAGTGGGCGCACGCACGATCACCTCCTCGTCATCGTAATCGTCGTCGTCGCCGTCATTGCCACTTTGCCGGTTGGCCCTCACTTTCTACATTGCCTTTTCCAGTGGTGGTGGGACTCAATTGGCCGCCATCAATGCTTTCCGGTAGGATCATCAGACCGTTGTTATTTTTGCCATGTCTTTTTTGTTTCTTCGTATCGTCATAAGCTTTCCCATGGTATCTTAATCCGCCGTATCATCTCCCAATTCCCCCAATACTCAATAACGGCTCAGGAGATAAAAGGGCGGGTGCTAGTCCGCCATCTGACTGAGCACCCGTATACTGAGTATCATGACCAGCAAGCCGATGGTTACGATGATGAGCAAGGTGAAGGAGAACCAGCCCAGCGTCATGGCGCTGGTGCCCACGCCCGACCGCACGCTGCCGTTGCCGAAGTCCTCCGCTATGGTGCTCGCGGCCACCGAGGCCGTGTGCTGCCACAGCACCGAGACCAGGATGAAGATGGAGGCGATGAAGATGATTGCCAGGGCGACCTGCGAGACGGGCCGGCTGGGGAAGGGCTTGACCTCGCGGTCGGAGCCCTCGCTGTCCTCCTCCTCGTGCCAGCCCGGGAAGGTGGCCAGGAGGAGGAAGCAGATGAAGGCGAAGATTATTGCGATGATGCTGCGGGCGGAGAAGAGACAAATATCAGCAAAGCTGCCCTCTGAGAATTTCATACAACTTGGGAATTGGGTATGTGAAGACAACTCACATCAAGTAGGGAAAGACAACCATATCCTTGAACTGGCTGGACAGCCAGATGAGGTTCAGAGGGTCCTGGTCAACCGAGACCTCCTGTGCTAAGGCAGTGGCGTTGTTGGAGCACAGCCAGGCGCCGCCGTCCGGGTTGATGCAGATGCCGAAGAAGCCCACGCGGGCCTGGAGGTGGGCGTCTCCCGCGATGCTGGCGATCTCGGAGTAGGCCGCATAGTTGACCTGTGCCGTGTCCGGCTGTGGGGTGTAGTCCTTGTAGTAGAGGGATATTAGGAAGATGTCGGGGATGAGGGGGCTGGATGACGAGCAGCCTGCTAGTAGGAGTGCTGTTTTGGGGTCATGTTAGCACGCTGTTGTGTGTACGTGTATGTATGTGCTTTTGTATGTATGAGACAAGATGATATAGTATGATATAGTCATCCAGAGGATAGTGTTGTTGACGAGATGGAGGGTGAGGTTGAGCCAAGGAGACTTACATAGTAGAATGATAACAATTGCTATCAGTATCATCAACACATGATGATAACCCAGGAAGGGCACGAAGCGGTACCACCCCGTCCTGAACCTCTCGGCCGCCATATTGTCACAGTCGGTTCCAGTTGCCTCCTCTTGTAGTATCACTCGTTATTCAACGTCGAGACAGACAGGAACACGCCTTCGTTCCCACGTCTACTGTCTCTTGTCCTCTCCCTCTCTCTTCTTCTCCTCTTCCCTATCCCGACCTCCCGTGGAGAGTCGGTGGGACGTCAAAGCGCCCTGCCGGGCCAGTGGACGTATTGTCGGTCAGGTCCCGGTCAAAACGATGGAGTCGCTTTATGCTCGCCCGTTCGTTTGGGATTCGTGCCTTGCAGATGGGAGGAGGCTAGATTACCGGCTGGGAGGGACCCTGCAGAGAAGGCCCTGAATATCGTACTGGAATGGAAGGACGTGGTTGTTACTCGGTACCGGTAGTAGTATCGTCTAGGAATTGGGTTTGTCTCTGATGAGACACGATCAAGATCTCGACCTGGTAAGGTGTAAGGTAAGGTCAGGTCAGGTACGGGTACCTATGCTGAGGAATGTGTGTGATGTGTGATGTGTGATATGTGGTGCGTTGTGTGTAAAGTGGAATGTGTAATGTGGAATGCGGCTGCAGGTGCAAGCTTGTAGTGTGTGTGTGTATGTATGTATGTATGTATGTAGGTATGTTTGTCATGGAGCATGAGCATGAGCATGAGCATGAGCATGGAGAGATGGAAGAGAGTAAGAAGGTAGAGAAAAAGGAATTGTAGCTCTTCCTGCCCGTACGGAAAGGATTACAGCAACAGCGGAAGCAGAAAACACGACGTCTGGACGCAATGCCAATCCTGCGCAGCGTCAATCCGCAGGGCAGGGCAGGGCAGGGCAGGGTATCGAGTATTCAGATGGCTGGGAAACATGCAGCACACACCTCGAAATGGAAATGTGGGCCGCCCAACTTGGGGGGAGCTGGTTGTGGTTGGATGCGTATCGCCAATTGGACCTGGACCGCCCTGGGTAATTCAAGGTCAACATGGTTACATGGCGTGTACATGGGAGAGGCCTGATACCTGATACCTGATACCTGGTACCTAATTCCTGGCACCTGCGCCACCACTTTTTCTGGTCCCTAGCTCGACAACAACAACAACAATAACAACAGCAACAACAACTGTTGTGCCGTACTGCCATGTCCCAGACTTCCAAGGTTAACTAGGTAAACTACCTACCTACTAAGTAGGTAGACTGCAGTGAACTGGATTTACCCCTTGGCTCAACCCAACCCCAATGGCGGGGCCGGGGGGGTACCAGTTGACCAAGGAAGCTCCCGAGGTGGTCGTCAGTAGCAACAAGGCTACCTACAGTAGGTGCCCAGTCCCGGTGGGAGGTGTCTCCTGGTAGTGCTCCGTATTCTCAGGTACCTGCTGCAAATCATGAGGCTTTAGCCACAGCAATTGGTAGGTCTAGATCCTCCAGGGCTCCCGTACCTGCTCTGCCTACTGATCACTGCTGCTCCTGCGGGCTGGTTCTCCATAGTACATACTTAGTAGGTATGTACACAGGTACCTGGGTAAACAATTCGGGGGGTTGGGCCAGCAACAGCCCCAGATCCGGTTTAGCTCTTTGCGGGATGCGTCCACTTATAAGTGGTTCCTGCGTCACTAGCGAGTGACGTACCAGTCTCTCGTCGGCCGCTAAAAGTCTAATTGTAGTGTGGTGTGTAAACAGGGAGGCTGGAGAACCCGAACCCTTGTGACATCTAGTTTGCTGCGAGGCCCTGTGTATGGGATCCCCCCAGGTATAATGTGATGTGTGCCCGCCTACTTACTCAAGCCATATCCGACCTGTCTTACCCGTCCACGACTGTATCGACAGTCGAAAGGCCAAGCGGAGAGCAGGTCAACTCACAAAGAGAAACATGCTCGGAAACGAGAGCATAAGACCGAAAACCCTCACGATGGGCACGATCGAGGAACGACGAGCTTGATGCAAGGCTCTACTCTACCATCATCTCATCATTTGGCCCTTCATATCGAGCCTCTCGCGCTTTTCGAAAGACTGGATCGAATCCTTGCGAGAGCTTTATTTCGCCATGTGAGAAACCTGATCAGCATCTCCTCATGCATCCGGGAGCGACCTAAGCCACCCCGACAGACAGGTATCCGGAGCCGGGATAACCTTGGACCTGACGGCAGGGGTCGTAGTCCAGGACAGCACACATGAATGAGTCTCGATGCTCATGGACGGACTAAATCTACACTATGGACTTGGCCAATCTCCGCTTGAGTCGTTTCTGACATTGGAAGGTCCTCAATCCTCATCGTCCTCCGAACCGGTCGTCAGGGCGGGGCAGGACAGGGTCAAACCCGCCGGTTGTTTGCCTGAAGTCGGTTGGAGGCACTCGCCGCTACGTTTGTTCATGGACAAGAGTACCAGCACGTCAGTGAAGAAGAAAAGAAGAAGAAGCCGAGAGATTACCAGTGCCTTTGGGGGCTACGCTACCATACGATGTTATAGACTCACTCTCATCGCATATGGCACCCTGCTCACGTCCTCCGAGGCTTCGCCATCTTACACCCTCCCAGGATTCCGCATCCACATATCTATGACAGGCCGCGTGCCCAAAGGACTGACTATGCAGTATACGCAGAACCGGCCACTGCCACATACGTACGCTCCTTCGGGCGCTCGACAATTGGCGCAGAGTCCATCCGGGCGCCTTGACGGACGACTGTAGGGTATCTCGAGGCAGATCTAATTTCTACCATCGATCGTGTATCTCTCATCCAGCCTACAGATTCGTCGCTTGTCATTTACTAGGGGAGTCACGGACTCACGAACCTTGCACCGCCCGTTATAGTCATCAGGAAATACTACAGGTGGGCGAGACAGTCTCAGGGACACACTTTGGCGGCGAGAGATGTCCCGAAGATGTTCCACGGATGTCCCCGTTCACGAACAAAGCTCGCCTGAGCAGATACATCCAGGCAAGGGTCATGACCACGCTTGTTCGTGGGATCTAATCCGCTAGTATGATGATCCTTGCTCTCTTTCACTGCGACAGGGCTCAAGAAATCTGTCATCTTCAACCGAGCAGGAAATGATGATTGACGGCCCCGTTCTGCACCCGGGGATGGCGAGGTCGGGCTGATGGACGAGGATCAAGCAGGTCTCCCGCTATCGCACTGGTGTAGACCACCACTCAGGTATCGCCTGAACCCGCATTCATCTGATCCCTCCAACTTTCCAAGTGGTGATGCTGAGGAAGTTCAGTCATGGGCCTGCATGCAAAACCTGTCTCCTGTCGAGAATGATATGTCCGTCCACGTGATTACCGCGGGCTTGACTCTTCAATGAGGTGATAACGAGATATGATACGGCGGAGATGCGGCGTGGGGGTGACTTACTCCCTGCTTACTGGAGGCTATACGATAGTACTGCCTGCTCATTCCCGGCTGTGATGTATTACAGCCCTAGGGCGGCCGGCGAGGAAAGGTGACGGGAGAACTCGCTATCGAGAATAGAGAGAAGATAGAGTGACAGGGTAGATTGTGATGTAAAGAGACAGAATTCGCTGCGATTACCATCGATACTCATAAACAGACCAGTTGGCGAGAGATATGTGCCGTGCCCTCGCTTGAAGCGTGAACCTTCTTTTGGTACTCAAGTATCTAGACAATATGCGTACGCCATGCCAACATCATCAGACCTCGGCGTTGGCCCCTATCAAACCCGCTCTACTCTATGGCCACCCCGATCCTCCTCCCCTGGACCAGCACACCCGCCTCATCCCCGGGATGAACTACTACTCCACATATTCACAATCACCAACGTCAGGGGAAAGAGGGCTAAGATACCAGTCGCTACCAGTCAGATATTCGGTGGGAAAATCAGCACATTGGACTCCGCTGCTAGCTTCTGACAGTGCCATCCCTATTCTGCTGGTCTATCCATATCATACCATGGCCCCCCCTTCTCCCCAATCCTCTCCCTTCCGTCCCTCCCTCATGATCATATACCGCAAGAGGTCGAAATAGGGCAAGTCTCCGGTTGCTGTTTCGTGGATACAGTTGATGAGAATATACATGCCAAACATTCGAGGTGCAAAAAAAAAAAGGGACCGTGATAATGGCGTCGCGAGCTGTCCATGGGCAAAGCAAGACCGATGACACACAGTGTATGGGGTTTTTTATTACAAGTTCAAGTGCTGATCGTCTCATGTCCATCCTCGTGACTCCTCTTGCTTAACCCCTCCTTAGATACCTTCGAAGTCACCGCCCAGGTCATCCTCGTCCAGGTCGCCCTCCTGTATGTCATTAGCCATCTCACGCTCCCGCTCGCGGGCTTCTTGTGCGTTCTTGAGCTCCAGACGGTGTTGGTTCATGGGGAAACGCATGGCCTGTGTTGCAGCGCGGTCAGTGATCTGGTCGAGAAACCGTATAGTGGTCAGCTGCAGGAACTCACCTTGACACTCTCATCATGCAGTGCCAAACATGCCCTGATACGGTCGTGGAACGCCTCCGTGGGCTCCCGCGTAGCATAGATATCCCCAGTCTCCTTGCTCTTCATGAACCCGTGCTCACGATCCAGCGTCGCCTCGATGACACCGTCCCGGATCGCCTTCGCGACAATATACTCAGCCGACTCTTCGCTGCCGAGGTGCAGGCGGATGCAGATGTCGCGCAGGGAAATGCGCGAGTAGGACAGCGACATCATGCGGATACCGGTCTTGATGACGTTCTGTCGCAGGCGCAGTATCAGAGTGTAGGTTCCGTCCCGGCGGAAGGTGTCGGCATGGTCTGCGATGGTCGTCTCGAAGTCCTCCAGGTTGCCGACCCGCACGGCTTGCACGAGCAGGAAGTATGGGTGCAGGGCCTGCTCCATCGACGCCACTCGGAAGGTTGCGCGGTCAGGGATGTCACCCATCAGCAGTTCGACCACCAACAACAGCTTGGTCGCGGTCTGGGAAAAGCCAAGTGCACAGGTACTTGCGGGAGCCTTGCGGGTTGCTGCAGTCAGATGCTCGTGTGCCTCTGTGTAGCGCAGCTGGATGGCACGGATGCGGCCAAGGTAGTAGAGGAATCGCGCAACCTGGTTGTTGGCTGCGTTCTCGGGGAATTGTGTATGCGAGACTAGTAGGTCAGCCTGGCTGATATGGGCCACGAGGAGGTAGTTCCGCAGCAACAGAACAATGACCGAAGCCTGTACATCAATGTCCTTCCGCAGTACCGCCGTCCGCAGAGCCGCCAGGAGGGTTGGCCGGAGCGCAACGATCGGGGACTGGGGCGAAGGTGGGTGAGGCGCAATGTTCTCGCAGAACAGAGAGTAGTAGAAGTAGACTTTGGCGGAGAGCGGGTCTAATGTTCGGCGGTTCAAGGTGCGGATGCGGTCGGTAAGGTAAGAAGAGAAGTCGGCGCCGCGCTGGAACTGCTTGGAGTCAAAGAGCTGGACTTGAATCAGTATGCCGAGGAAGATGTCGATCTCAGGAATGACCTCCTTGGTCTCCTTCTTGCTGCCATTCTTGGCGGGACCCTTGGCTTCAACGTCATCAGCAACTGTTTGTTGGCCCAGAGGCAGGTGCTCCTTCCCAAGAATGGCCAGGAGTTGTTTCGCTGCAGTTGCGGAAGTGGCCGTGGCAGGGAAGGTCTCGACAATGACCTGGGCGAGAATGTCTGGGGTGAGTCGTTTGCGGATGGATGATACCGATCGCAATGCTCGCAGGGAGAATCTGGCGTCGAACAGGGCCACAGCTCGGTCGAGGAGTGCAAAATTGCTCTTGATATCTGCATCGGGAGCTTCTTGTCAGTACCAAGCTGGAGGCAAACACTGGGGGGTATGCAAATTGAGCGCTCGAGGTAGGACATACCTGATACTGCCTGGGCGACAGGGTCGACCTTCTCTTCCTCCTCGACATCCTCCATGCTCACATCACCGTCGGCGTCATTTGCGGGTGGCGCCGAGGACTGCTTCTTGGAGATGGGCACAACAACAGTCATCTCCTCGTCACCGTCCTTGGCACCCTTCTTTCCCTTGCCCTTTATCGATGATGAGTCGTCCTTCATCTCGACGTCCTTGCTGCCGGGGTAACCGCCATTCTCGACGGGCTCCTTCCCGTTACCGTTTGGTGTCTTGCCGGGCATGTCGGGCGATGATTAACTGTATGTGGTTTCGAGACGAGTGTGGAGGTTGATTTGAAGGTGAGTGGGTGGTTGGGGTTGGCACAGACAGCTAGCTGGTGCGCTGCTGACTAGACTGTTGGGAGGGGGGGGTTTAGTATGCAGATAGGAGGAAGAAGTGGGTTGAGAGGCGACCCGCGAAGCGCGCTCTTGGGAACTCGAACTACGTAAACGGAGCTCGTGTGTTGCTTTAAATCAGCTGTCGGCAGCTGTGTCCAGTTCTGTAGAAGCTGCACTCGTGGTCGGCCTGAAGTATGTGTGCGTTGGCCGAATGATGGCTTCCCTGTATCGCTCGTTTGCTTGTGATTAGAATGGATGGATGGGAGGACGTTGGATGGAGGTTGCAAGACGTCGTCCGAAGCTCATCAAAGATTGCTGGCCAGTGGGAGGCGCTGAGGGAAGCAGAACCCGCTAAGGAGGTACCTAGTTTTATTGATGATCACGCGCTAGGAGAAGGTACCTAGCCATCTGGTTCATGGTTTCCGCCCCAAAGACAACCTACAAGTCGCAACTGGAACCAGCTGGCCCCCCGGAACCCGGGAGTGGGTCCAAGTGACGTGCGCCATGCTGCCTGCCTGACTGCACTTGTCAGCGCCAGTCACTCAGTCAACCTCGACACCTTGTCGTCAGCGTTACTAATCACCAAATACCGTATCGGAAGCCTTTCAAAATATCTACTAGTAGGTATTCTTGGGAATTTCCGCCGCTGTACGTCTTCCAAATTTCGATTGAAACCCACCAAACTCTTCTCCATAGCTTTCTCTGCACGCCAACACATGCTCGACAAGACCAGGATAAAGCTAAGTGTCTAAGCTCTGGGCTCTATTAGTTGTCAATGAGGTAACGGCGGGCCTCGTGAGGACACAGGTGAGGGTTAGGGTATTCAAGATCTCAACGGGTCACCAAACACATCGTGGTGAGCATAGAGTTATCCAATATTCACTTGTTACCAACACCTTGGAGAATTATGCGTAGATATTTCTTCGAATTCGGTTGTGCGTCACTAACTGGCGAGCAATCCATATCACACTGTATTCCAGCTCGATCCTTTGCTACTCTATGGTAGTCGCCCGCAAGTGACCCTTCTGCAGTCTAGACGCCTTCCTGATATCATTAAACCACTCCTCAAAACGCCAGCACAAGCAATAGAGATTGAAAAGCCCTGAAGGTAATCGAAGCCATTATGCACCTCCACTCCCGTAAGCTCCGCACTAGATTGGAAGGGGGAAGAAGCGGACAAGTAAACTGCACACAGATGATGCAACCACAAGGCGAGAAGGTCACCGCTCAGAGTTCACCCTTGCCAGGCATGACCTTCGCAGCCTGGATGGCGGACATCTTGGTGATCCATCCCTGCGCGGGCTGGATCTTGCGGACGGTGCGCAGCTCGTCAGAGGAATAGCCGGGGATGCGGATGTTGTACGTGCGCTCCAGTACGAGCTGGATGTCGCGGATCTCGAGGACCTTGGAGCCACGCTGCTTCGCATTGTTGCACGCCGCATGGAGAAGGCGGTCCACAAAGCTGTCGGCCAGGTTGAGAATAGACTGTGATGATGCGTTAGCTGACTATAGAGAAGATTGGAGAGGTAAGAATGGGTATGGGGACTCTTGGTATGCTTTGCGACGGCGGTAGTGCTTGCTTCCAATAGTGAGTTTAGATCTGTGAGTGTCTTCTTACCTCCTCAACATCGGGCGTCAGCGCAGATGCGCCCTCCTGTCCTTCGACTTGTCCGCCGCACACCTGCCGAACGAGGTCGTTCAGCTTCTTCTGGTTGAGGACCCTCTCGCCTTCGCCCTCCATCTGCACTACCGGTAGCTTCGCAAGGACAGGATTGCCCATGACACCACCCGCAATACCACCTCCTTGTGTGTACGTGGGCCGTCCTGGTGTCACACCTCCAGCAGTCAGAGGAACAGGCATGGGGGGTGCGGCTGCCTTTTCGGGGAGCTGTTTGGGAATGGGGAGCTTCTGCGTCAGCGCCTGCGGCTGTTGGGTCGGATGCGCGTGGGGGTGTCCTGCGTTTTGCGGTTGTGCTGTTCCCATAACACCTGGTGGTGCGCTCGAGGAAGGCGTGCCAAGCTGACCCTGCGGTGTACCTTGTTGGGGCGTTTGGTTTGGGATAGAGCCCGGCTGAGGTCCAGGACCCCGTTGATTAGCGAGGCTGAGAGCTGCCTGGTGCGAAAGTGAGCGCGGCGGCCCCCCAAGTGTTGGTGTTGCGATTTGCGGGGTACGGTTCTGCGTTGGTGTCCCAGCTGAGGGAAGACCTGTGGCCGCTGCTGAAGCGATTGCTGTATTGACGGGTGGCGGGTGTGGTGGGTGCTGCTGGATGCCAGGCTCGATCTTGATGGGCTGCGAGGCTGAACCCGGGGCCGGTTGTGTGGTGGGGACAGGTGAAGCCTGCGGGGCTGCCGTGGGAGCAGCTTTGGGCGGCTGTTGCGGCTGAGCATGAGGTTGGGCTTGGGGCTGCGCTTGAGGTTGAGTTTGAGGTTGCGCTGGCGGTTGTGGTTGCTGTTGTTGCAGCCCCGCCTGACTGTTCGCGCCTACCACAGCACCTCCGACACCACCCTGCTGTTGGCTCTTCGCAGCATCAACTGGGGTCGTCTGCGACGGCTGTTGTGGTGATGGTCCAGGCCGGGCTGGCTGGGCTGCATTGACAGCAATCGCTCCACCATTGGAAGGCGGCCTAGCCTGGGTATTGGCACTCTGACCAGCATTCTGACCAGCATTCTGAGGAGCATTTTGACTACCTGCCTTCCTGGCCGTCTGGTCATTCCGAAAATTGTCCACGAAGCCCTTGGCATCTTGGTGTGCCTTCATCACCTGCGGCTTCAATCCCTGGATATTCTGCAACGTCTTCTGTTCCTCCCCAGTCAGAGGCGATCCTTTCTGCTGCTTCTGCCTGATGAAGTTGTCGAAGTTCCTCATCTTCTCGGCTGTGGTATGCATTTGCAACAGCGCCTTCTGGAGCCTATCCTTATTCGCAGCTGTCCACTTGGCCACGGCGTCCGCTCCTTGGTCGGTGATGTTCTGAGGCGGGATGAAGGTCATCTGGTCCATATGCTGCTTCACGAAGGGTGGAACAGCCACGGCTGCAGGCCTCGCGGGCTGCTGTTGAGGCTGGGCCTGAGAAGTCGCGGCCGTAGGGGCCGGAACCGCCACCGGGGCCGGGACCGGACTGGGCTGAGCGGCAACGGCAGGGGTGGCGGCGGCGGCGGCGGCGGAAGCGGTGGCCTCGGTAGACCCAGAGCTTTGCTCGTTGCCAGCCTGCGCGGTCTGCTGGCCTTGGGTTCCGGGCCCACGCTGTCGCATCTTGAGCATAAGCTGTTGACTGAAGTCCACGATCTTCTTGTGCGCTTCCAGTTGCTGTGGAGAGCCGGAGGGCGCGCCCTGCATGCTTGTCCACAGCGCTCGGAGTCCATTCTCATATTTAACCCTCTCGTCAGGGCTCAGCTGTGGCAAATTTCGCATATGTTCCGGTCTAAACATTTGCACCCGAGCCGCTGCATTCTGTGGTTGTCCCTGCTGGGGCACCTGGCCCGGCTGTCCCCCTTGATTCATTCTCAACGGTCCGGTATGTTCGAGTAGTACTGGCAGGTCTTTGAAAGTCGATGTTGGGTATGGAGGAGGTGGGTTGCTGTAAGGGGCCCAATGGTTGATCTAAATGCAGCTGACCACAAGGCAGGCGAGGCTGGGCAAGAGAAAGTTGAGGTGTAGGCGAAGCGCCCTTGACCGTCTGGAAATTTGGGAACAATAGCCTATTATAATCACAATATATAGAAGGGTGAATGGCAAGAGTGAATGGCGAGAGTGAATCGGTGTACAGATTCAGTCACTGATCAGATGAATGCTGATTGTCTGCCAAATGGGACTGACCACCTGGAATGCCAAACGCTGCTGTACTGTAGATGCTAAGAGGAAGAGAGCATCCACAACTTTGCCGTCTGCATTAGGCGGGTGCATGGGGCTGGTGCACGGTTCTAGTACCTAGTCTACCTAGGTACTTAGTACGCAGGCACTTCCGCGAGTGCGGTTCCAGTACTCGCGCCTAAGATAGGCATGTGCATGGTCCTGTAGGCCCTCACCCTTGTCGGCCGGATGATATTCGGTTAAACACCTCAACCTCCAAAGCTTCCAGGACCGCGTTTCTGATCACTACGGATCAAGGTGCGCCGTTATTTCTTCTCTAAGTATCTGGCATAAAGGTAATATAAATTCTGTGATGATCTCGGTAGACCTAGATACCTAAGGGTAGGTAGTTATTACCACCTAGGTACGAAGTACCTAATAGCCGGTCTGGAGTTGAGACCCGTGGGCTACCCCAACGTGTGGTGGTTTCTTTATAACCTCCTTCGCTACTTATCGACCCTGGTATGTGAAGCAATTGTCCCTCTAACCTCTCAACCATTATCGGTAGCAGACATGACGTTGCTGCTACCAGTCAGCTTCAGGAGCGATCCCGAAATTTCCCTAGCATGGAAGTACTGCCCGAGGTCGCGAGAACCCCCTTGGTCTTGGTCTTGGTGTCGATAATTTCTGGGAACCCCTTCAGGGCCAGCAATGCGGGCAGCATAGATTTGTCATTTCTCGGCCCGAGATCCTGGTCAGGGAACTGGATAACAATGGTTGTGGTAGTCGCTGCCGACGCGTTGCTCCAGGGCTCGATTCGTGTTCCTGCACTCTACTCTGCTCTGGTTGCGGTTGCGCACTTCATCGCGCAGTGTGTTGAGGCTAACACTTGAAGGCTTATGCTACCTCGAACGAAGTCCAAGCGAGCAGGTATGTACCCAGTCAGCTAGCCAGACTGCCCTTGTTAAGCCGGTCTCTCCTCGCAGTCGACCTCAACGGCCAGCACAAACTCTGGCATTCGGTCAAGTAGCTCCTTTGCAATCGGCTCCTCTTGATCGAAAGTCGGAAGCAAGTCGACAGGTAAAGTTTCGATGCCAACTTCACCTTGAGCCCAAAAATACACGTAGTCCTCATAACCAGGAAAGGTGTATCCATGCGCCCACAGCCAGGCGACAGAGAGACGGAAGAGCTGTGGTTTAGCGTCGGTGAATTACAGCGCACTGAGGGCGCGCCCCTTTTCACCAGGATCCATGCCAGACTTCTTCACAAGTTGAGCGACCTTGGTGATCTGCTTTTGGTCCCCTTGCTGCACCAGGATGCTGCACACCTCGCCAAACAACCCGAAGAGCTCGCATTCAATGATCTCCTCGTCCGTCAGCCGTAATGTAATCCTGTTCCGGAAGGTGATGATCTGTTTTCCACCTTCGGCGTCTTTGTGAGAGCACGTACTGGCCCATGACAGAAAGTAGTGGCTGTAAGCCCTCTCAAAGCTGCTCGATTTCACTGGCCATATGTTGTCGTGTACGAGATCTGTCGACGTATCTTTCCAGACCGTTTCAGTGTCCTCGCCGGCTCTAAACTGCTTCACCTCTGCGATACTGCCGAAGGCTAGAGCCACTTCCCTCGCCTCTCGGTTGACGTGTGCAATCCAAGGTGGGCGCGGAGGCGGCGAGAGAGATATGTCTGTGCAAATGTGGCTGCGTCGACTCTTGGAGTATCCCTTCTTCACAACGCGCTTGGGAAGACACAGCTCCCAAACTTGCAGCCGCAGCTCCTTCGGGAGCTCAAGGAAGTAAGTGACACAGGCAGACGCTTCGTTGTTGTCGGCCATCTGCTCGCCGTTATGGCCCACCTGTTGTGCCATGTTTTGCTGTACGGAGGACATTTGAGTGTACGTAGGTGTGCAGTAGAGGTTGTTTTTATCGTCGCAAAAGGCTTCGTTGCCGTAGAGGGTATGTTGTGCGGCGAAGTTGGGAATATTGAGTTGAGATTCGGAGGTGAGTGTGGTTGCGGCAAATATCGAGTTGGGATTACCTGCCCAGGTGTGCTTGAGTGAGGTCGCCAGAACAGAACACGGTATAGCTTCCAAGATCCATACCAGTAAAAGAAAGTACAGGCCCGTACCGGGCCGATAAACTTTCAGTAAATACAGCGATATTGGAATGATTGAAACAACCCATTTGGGCCAAAATATATAGGGCTGTCCCAGAGATTTAGGACGCAGACCCTTGAATAACACATGTGTCGCCACGAGATAGGGATAGAGTTACATAGCAATCTTGGGACTTTCTGAGTCCATGATCATCAAATAATTGGTAGCATCCCCGTGTGAAGAGCACGCCGGTCTGGTGTGGATATTTAAGTGTATAATCATACAAAGACGACATGATCAAGCTCAAGAATACAGCATACCTACATAGTAGGTAGGCTCCCTTCTCCAGATTCGATGCCTCCTGGTGGGTTCCTGCGTACCTCGTAGACATCGAGCTCTGGGAGACTGATCAGGTCTGTCAGTCGATCTCTCCATCACATGGTGGCTTGGGCGTCTTGAGAGAACGTCAGACCTGAGCATGCCTCCTAGCCTCCTGAACTACTATGGACCCAAAGGCAATCACTATAGCGTCCTAAAGAGCTATGAAGGCCGGTCTATATGCAGGCAGCCATGGATTTCATGGATCCTAATAGGTTTTAGGTCAGCAGACATGCGTCTTGAGAACCCTATGCATACAAGATATCTGGATATAATGATCATCTGACACCTGGGCAGCGAGACCGCCGACGACATAACAATCATCCTCAAGGCAATGCATGCAATCCAACATATGGTATCAACCCTATCAACCCGTCTACATATTCCACAACTACCATTTTCCAAGTCTCATGATTCCATCTCCAATCCCTCTATCATTGATCCGCTCACGCCTTCTTCCTTAAACCTGATAATCACACAAATACAACATAACTGCAATGCGACCAAGACATTCCGGTTCCTCAATAACTAACAAGGCGCCATATGGCTCCATGGCGCGTATGTGTGCCTGGTGTCATGCGTAATCCGAGCCGTGCACGCTAGGCATGCTACCGAAGGTGCATCTAAACAAAGATGAAAAAGCAGGTCATGAGGCTCGTAACGTTCATTATATAATATCGCACACTTCCAGCTACCCATGTCGTTCGTGCAGTCGCCGTCGCCTGGGTTGACTAAGGTGTGAAGGCTCATCGTCCGTCCTCAAGTTTTGAGCATATCTATAGCTGTCTCCAAGGTTGGCCGCTTGTTCATTCGTAACGACTGCAATGTTTCTTCTCTGCAAAACGCTGTGTCTGTGGCATCCATTGCGTCTCCCAGTGGATGGCAAACCAGGGCAGAGCTTCGTAGCAATGAGCTATGAGACAATGCCAATGGAGCTGGAGGCTGCCTGGAGCAGACCATCCCCAGGACTGATTGATCAGCTGGCAGTACCCGAGAGGCGAGGCAAGATGCTTTTGCGCGCGGAAATCGTTGTGGTCTCATTGGTTCCGCTCCCAGCAACATTCACTCTTTGGCGAGTCCACTTCCATGCTCGTGTATGCGTAGAAGGGTAACTCCTTCGCCAGCATCTCGGTATCCTGGAGCTCCTCGGGAAGTTCGTCCAGCTCATCAATCTTTGGTGGTGGATCCTGAAAGATCAGGCTCCGCCGATCGCCAACTTTCCTCCTGAGTCGACGCGCACTCGACCCGACTTCCTCGAAACCGAAACAACGGCGCGAATCTTCGTGGTCGCTGTCACTCCTCTCGCTCATGCTCCTCTTAGTGACACTGGTCATGCTCTGTCTCTTCCGCCTGTCCTCAGCTCGCATCTTCCAAAGCATCTCTTGGTGCTCGGCATCGCTTAGATCAGAACCATCAGACGAGGCTTCTCGACCAGGACTCCGAAAGTTCAGGTCACGAAGATCATTGATGACATGCCGCTCGAGGTGAGAATCCTCCTTTAGGCGCCTAGGCTGCGACAGACTCCGTTCTGAGTCCGCGTACTCGATTGCGTCTGGCCGGATGACATCGTCGCGACCCTCCATGTCGTCTTCCCCAAAGTCACTAAGTTCTTCGACGATGAAATTCCCCTCAACGACAATCGTATGGGGGCTGCCTGTTGAGCCTGCATCATGTGCCGGCGTTGGTGGCGGTGAGCACGAGCGACTTTCGTCGTCATTACAATCATCCTCTGGATCGGAGCCTTCAGCCGGATTGTCGAAGGAACGAGGGGACAGTTCTTCGGGTCTCACGGGGCAGGCGCAATTGAAATGGCCGGTGCCGAGAGACATAAGGTTCGGAGGCTGAGACAATGAGGTCGGAGGGTTCGGCGGTGTGTAGCCTCCGGATCCTGCGCCGGGCCGGGGACTGACTGTGGTGCTGACCTTCCGGCTGAGGAACGGTGGATGTGACGCAGCGGTAGGAGTTTGGGGCGGGGACGACGGCCCCACATGATTAGAAACACTCAATGGTGTGGAAGGTCGCATAATGGCAAAGATGACCAACAGGCCTGCGCCCTAGTAAACGTAGAGATATTGGAAACCAAGTGGTTGTGTGGTTTTCGGATTTTATCAATCGATCTCTCACCGACAATGTGGGGTGACGAAATCGCGGGGTGAAGAGAAGAGCGGGCCTCAAGGCGTAAGCACCCAGCGTATGAACCTCCAGCTAGGAGAAGAGGATGAGCTCGGATTGGCGGTCATGATAAAATCGTGGCGAATTGGGAGGAGGGAAGGAGAAGACAGCAAGCGGGCTGCGTGCAGCACAAGGTTTGTTTCCTCCTTGCGGGGCGGGGAAGAAGATGTACGGCAAGCGCAGATTTCTTCTCGCCGGCGATGCTGATTTGAGGGTCTGAGGGGGATGGGGAGACAAGAGAGCAAGTAAGTAACCAGAGACGTCAGAATTTGGGCTTGTGAGGCGTGCGAGGGACGGGCTGTCGTGCTGGTCTCTCGATGGTGTAGCAAGGAAGTGCCTGTACGAGAGCCGCAGCCCGTTATCGTCCCCGGAGGTGAAGAGGGACCCTAGGACTGGGGCTACCTAGCTGCCCAGGTAGACTATGTGATGCTGGATGCTGCCTCTCGGAAGGCTGTCGTATCGTACCGGCTGACGGCGACACCGCTTCTTGACCCAATCGTCCCAGAAGTCAAGTGGCAATAATTGCCAGACGATAGTAATTAGATGTTCGCCGCTAAGCAAACTTACAGGAGGGGAACACAATGGCGACGTAAAGAAGGAGGCAGGAGGAAAGCGCTTGCAAAGGGGAGAAAACATCAGAACAAGGAAGAAGAGTGGGCTCCGCTTTCATGCGACTGCCTGGTTGGTACACACTCTCACACTCTATCCGTCGTGGTCGCCATACAGATTCGTAGGGTGCGACAAAGGCCCTTGGACCACGGCTGAGGTTTCCACTCGAAGCTCGTTATGCGCGCAAAGGCTCCATACGCCGGAGCCGCAGTGGCATCTTGGGCATCAGCGTCCTGAGAGGTGCAGGCTCCGTTGTGAGATGGTCCCATCCATCGAGCTAGGAATCCATAACGGGACGTATTCGACCGTAGGGTTGATCGGGGGGTAAGATGGCCGCCTGTACATACCTACTAAGTAGGTAGTCAGAAGGGCAAGGCCTAATGTCGTGACAGGACAACGCATGAGTTTAGGTCCATCAAGTCAATCAAGTGGGAAGTTGGATGCAGAGGCTGCCGTGCTGCATCTTGTGGGAGGGCTGGGAGCAGATGCCACGGGTCAATCCTATTGAAGGATGTCGCATGATTGTGTATGTATGTAATTAATGTCGAGCTCCAAGTTGCAGACGCGCCAAGATAACGTCCACTGAGCAAGGATATATGTAAACTGCATATGCAGAGTAACTCTTGGGGTCGCGATCCGGGAGACTCAGCCGACATTCCTCGTGGCCTGGCCTAGGGTGGTCTATGTAGCCCGGAAGAGTGCAATGCTTGACAGGCTCAAGAGGAGCTCATTCATCCCCAGAGGTGAATTGCATCCCGGATCGCGTGTCCGTTGGCACCATCATCTGCGGCTATCCCAGAGTGGACATTATCAAGAGATAGCCCGGAAGCCGAACACAGTTGTGCCGTGATGACCAAGATGACGAACAAGGTGACGACTGAAGTGACAAGACGACCCCGTCCCCTTTTAACTGTCGATGAAGTTCTAAAGTTTAGGAAGAGAAGGACATTGGGTCTAGAAAGAGGGCTCCTGCTCAAGCGCACTTGAGCACCTGATGTCCACCCCTCAACTGAGACATTGCCCCGCCTAAACGCGGTAACACCAGTTGACCAGTTGACGGTACAGGGGCTCCACCCTACCTCAATTAATGTTTTGGGGTTCAGGCCTGTTATCGATAACGCCTCGTCGAGGGGGAGCTTTTGGACGAGGTTGATCTAAGAGGTGTTGAGTAAGTAGATGCTTAGTAGGTACGCGGTTCTTTCTTGCTTCAACCTACTCACTTGACACGACTCGATTACAAAGTAGAGACCACGCAAGATCGCGACATTTTACACCATCAGTTCTTGACCACGAGCTATCTGAGCGAGCACATAAACACCCAACCCTATACCGAGTGCTGTCGCGTCTCGGGCTGTTTGGCCTGTCCCTGCGAAGTAAACAAACCCGAGCCTCCGCCATGTCGCTCATCGCAACGCACCTGGAGCAGATCTCCATGTCCTGTCAGGGAATCGACAGCCTACCGTACGTCACTGGTACCCCGCCTTATCTGTCTGTCAAATCACATCTGCTGACCGGTCTACCTAAACAAGATTCCCACCTCCCAAGATCTTTACCAATGCCCTCCTCTCCAACCACGACATCACCTCCCTGATCCGCGACACCGAGACCCACGAGCGCGCACTCTTCTCCGTCCCACCGCCTCCACCACCCTCGACGAAACCAGAACCCCCCGAGCAGAGCAAATCCTCGCGCCGCCAGACCGTCTTCAACGTCGCGGCCGGCGAGGTGACCACCGGCCCCACCTCATCACGATCGACGGGCAACCCGCGCCGTAACACGGCCGTGGCCGCCGTCCTGGGTGGTGACCTGCACGCCAAGATCACGCGGCGGGCGCCGGCGTCGAGCCGGGTGGAGGGGGCGGCGGGGGCGGCAGGGGACGTCGACATCGAGGTGCTGCTGAGGGGCGCAGAGAAGCTGTGCAACGTGTATCCGCTGCCGGGCGCCCTGGAGCGCATACCGGCCCTGAGGCAGAAGTGGGCGAACCAGAGCAATACGCTGGCGTACTATGAGGCTAAAGTGGCGGAGCAGGCGGAGAGGCTGGGGAGGATGAACAGGAGGCCGCACGACTATGCGGAGCAGGAGCCAGAGCCAGAGCCAGAGCAAGAGGACGTGGAGATGCTGGATGTAAATGCTGGGATAATGGACAGTCAGATGACTGAGGAAGATGTCAGGAGGGAGGAGGAGGAGGTGCGGGAGCTGGACAAGAAAAAGAGGGAGTTGCAGGAGCGGTTGAGGGCGATGGATAAAGATCTTGGCGGACTGCTTCACATGTAAGGCACGCACGTCACGGCAAGAGTGTTTAATGATACCCATATGCATTGTTCTTATGTTCAGGACTGATCATGGATGGAATATCGGATGGGCAGCCCATCTTCATCATCTTGATGGTCGACCGCTGACCAGGATTCCAGTCGATCGAGGAGTACACGCTATAAATGTGCACGCTGCAGGCCCTTGCTTTTGCACGACTCCATGGGGTTTTATTACGGTATTGCTAGAATTCAAAGTTGAAACAACCTTGGATGTATGAGGATGGGTATATCACAGGCAGATCTCGGGGTGTGCCGGGCATAGAAGGGTATGAGTGAGTATGCTGGGAAACTCCCTCCCACGTGCTTCTGCCAGCAATTCTCCCCCTTGAACTCGTTGGCCCACGCATGAATCAACTAACATGGTATTGCCTAGCCTGAAATTTAGAAGCAAAGACCAGCCCTGGAGGTGTCCCGAGGTCTACCTCGGTACCTGAGTATCATATTGACCTAGGTGGCGGGCGGGTTGATTTGTCAGCCTCTACGAATCTCACACGGCTTATATGTCATTAATCTAAGTTGACTCCGGCAGGAAATCGAGAGTCGAGAACAAATCATCAATAAATAAGAACAGACTAAACTCTGCGGACTCTGTGAAGACGAGTTCCTCAGTACCTCCGTATGTTCAGAGCCACAACACCATTAGCTCAGCGGCTGCCCACTATGACCGCCTTCAACATCAACATCGTCTCTGACCCTATCTGCCCCTTTGTAGGTTATCCTATCCCCCAACCTTGTACCCAAAGGAAGTATCATAACCAAAGACAAACACAAATTACTTACACATGACAGTGCTACCTGGGCAAGAAGCGCCTAGACCGCGCCATCGATGTCTACAAGAAGACGATCCCCGGCGGTTCCCAGGACACCTTCAACATAAACTGGAAGCCATACTACCTGGACCCAACGCTGCCCCCAGGAAAAGGAATCCCGTCTCTGGAGCGTTACACGCAGAAGTTCGGTGCGGACCGCCTAGAGGGCCTGAAGCAGCGGCTGAACCAGATGGGCGAGCCGGAGGGGATCCGCTTCGCCTTCCAGGGTAAGATGGGCAACACGAGGGATGCTCACCGGCTCGTGCAGCTGGCGAGGACGAAGGGAGGGGAGGTGCAGAGTAAGGTCATGGCGGAGCTGATGAAGAGCTATTTCGAGAGTACGGGGGACATTACGCAGCATGAGATGCTCCTGGAGGCGGGTGAGAAGGCGGGTTTGGACAGGGCGGAGGCCAAGAGCTGGCTCGAGGAGGGCAAGGGGGGTGCTGAGGTCGATGAGGAGGTCGAGTGGGCGTATGCGAAGGGGATCCGGGGTGTGCCGCACTTTATTATCAACGACCGGTTTGAGGTTGGTGGTGCTCAGGAGGTCGAAGCCTTCCTCTCGGAGTTCGTGAAGGCCAAGGAGGCTCGTGAGGGTGGACAATTCCAAGCATCTGCGGATTACTGTAATTAGGCACCTGAGCAAACATGAAAGCGAATTCCTGGACACTTTGGGAGGTACTTGATCCATCAGCGACCTTTCTAGAAGCATGGCTGAGACCTCGGACACACGACAGGTTAGACTTGACCCCGTCCTCAGTGGTGGACCATCCCTGTAGAGCGAATCAAGATGTATGGGCAGCCCCTGGAGGCAGCCTATTTGGACCGTGCTAGCGTGTTCCTTATAGGTGCCCTGGTGCTGAATCCGCTGAGACTCACCATAAAATCAGCCGCAACCTGAATCACATACTGCATTACCAACCTCGGAACCTATAAGCGTCATACTTGAGCTGCTGATCTGCACAACACCACGTTCAATCAATATGGGGGACGAGGAAGGGGAAGCACGCCATGTCCAGGAACAAGTCTTGCAGGAGACCCTCTCGGGCATTTCATCCCATCAAAACGGAGAAGATACTGCAGAGGCTTGCTGTGTGATATGCTTGTCTGAAATAACAGAGGCATCCAAGGCTCAGCCATGTGGCCACCACAACTTTGACTTCCTCTGCCTCGCGTCATGGCTGTCACTAAAGACAACCTGTCCGCTATGCAAGGGTGAAATAACGGAAGTCCACTACGATATTCAGATCGAGGGAAACACCTGGAAGACATACAGGATTCCTAAAAGGGGCTTGGAACCGGCTCCGGAGGCCAGAAGGAACGAGAGTGAGCCCCGTGGAAACGACTTACGCTCTCCGTTCAGTGTGGACTCTTTGCTGCGTCGTTTCGGCCCCGAGCGCAGGTTACATTCCTTCCGGAACCGTCCATTTAGCCGGGGGAGATCACATTGGGCGGCTTCAACCTCAAACGGCCGGTCCTCTGCCTCGGGCGCTCCAGCCCGGAATCCGCTCGAAAGGAGGCGTGATGTTTACCGCAAGCGCCTCTTCTCGCTTCATGTCGGATCAAACCCGAGATCGAGATATAGAGATGTGTCACCTTTGGATTTCAATACGAGTGACGACCTTCAGAGTCGAGCGCGAGCATGGATCCGGAGGGAGCTGCAAGTCTTCGAATTTCTGAGCGATGACGGCAGGAACCTCCCAGAGAATGATACACCACCGTCAGAAGACACTCGGCGCAGGCGCCAGAACAATGCCGAGTTCGTGCTGGAGTACATCGTCGCAATCCTCAAGACGGTCGATATCCAGAGCGGTCATGCGGAGGATCTGTTGGCCGATTTCCTGGGTAGAGACAACACGAAGTTGTTTCTGCACGAGCTACGTAACTTCCTCCGGTCTCCGTACTCGGTCGAGAGCTGGGACCGCCATGTGCAGTATGACGAAGATGTCCAGGCAAGGCAATCCTCGCCGATTCGCACTCGCGAAAGTCGCGATACCCAGGGAGGTCAATGGCGGATATATGATCGATATAGGCCATCGAGGACTTCACGCCCACGAGAGGGATGGTCGCCCTACGGTCAGCCTGGGAGATGATTACTTGTCGGCGAATACGTTGGATAGCATCAAACCGGAAGGGCCGAACCAGGCGGTCCAGAGGTCCTGGAGCAGACTCCTTCAGTCTTCCACGATACGTTTTTCCACCCGGATGGCGCAGGAGGGGGACGGTCAAGTCGAGTATACCTACCTGCATACCTAGGTACCTACCTAGGTAGTTAGGTAGGGACCTAGTAGGTGGCTCGTCCGGTCCTTCCAGCCGGCTCAACTTGTCAGACCATCACGTGTTCCAAGGTCCAGATCCATTGAGAACCTTGGAAGTGGTGGCGCGGCGGAAAGGGTGCTTAGGATGTCGATTCCTCAAGTAAGGCGTATCTACCTCGGACCAGTTCGGGAGGTTGAGGTTTCCGCTAACTTTCCGATTGTTGCCAGTCCCATGAAGCTGCTTTGACAAACTTGATGGGAAAGTGCGCTGGTGAACAACAATGTGCGGGCGCCGAATGGAAGGGCTTCTCTCCTCTCTTCTGCACCTGTCGTCATTGATGTTCAAATGGCCAAGGGGCCTTGTTGTTCTCAACTACTGCCCGAATAGAGCAGTCACGACGAAGCAGGTGGCATTTATAAGCCAAGCAGCATGGAGCGAGTACACGGTGGATCCGCAACGTCAACACATATGCAGTGGCCTATGCCTGCTCTTTCCTCAACATCTCGAGGCCTCTTCATTCAAGGAACTTCCACGTTTATCACCATATCATCGACTCCGCAAGATAGATCGTCTGCACCCAAAGCCATGACTGCAAAGTAATGATAATGGATACCTACTCAGAGAATCCCCATACGTGCCGCCGGGAAGGAAGCAGATCAGTTCCTGTGAGCGGTCCTCGCCCCAAAGGACTCCGAAGGTTGGAAAGACAGAGTGAAGGGTGCTCTCCTGCTTTTCTATCCAATCCATCCAAGTGTCAGAAGCCATTTGGCCATATGGCTGTTTCTCAGTAGTGCCTACCCAGGTATGGATCACTGCTGCACCCCTTTTGCGCCAGAATGGCAGGGCCATTTGGGCACCAAGTTGCAGACACTTGCAGGCACCTGCAATCATAACGGAGAAGAAGGAAGGAAGCGTTGGTCGAGTCAATAGAAGCAAAGAATAGGCAAGCACGGAGAAGCAGGGTCAACATTGGTCTTAAAGTTGCCCCTTGTCTCTCGTCCTCCTCTCCCTCTTTCGTCCTTTCATTCTCTCTTCTCTTCGCATCAAACACCAGATACCACTCGCCGTTCGCTTCATACAATCACCATCTTTTTCGCGGCGACAACATACATTTCTGTCTCTCCTTTGCTGTGTCGATAGTATCAACGCTCCCCAACATCACGTTCTCTTCCATCCCATGCTCCCATTTTTGCTCCTCGTCTAGGCTGTCTCTTTAGCCATGTCGCCCGTCGCCAAGGCCGCAATGGCCATACTGCCTGGCATCGCCGGCATCAACAACGACAACAGTTCCCTGACTGCATCATCAAGCCGACATGGCTTTGCCGCCGTCAACTTCACTGACCCCACTTACAACATACTTCCGCCTCTAATCGGTCCAGGAAAGGTCGGCGTTCACATCTTATCTGCCTATGACCATACTCGCTTCCTTCATCCTCAATGTGGACTTGGCGATATCGAGATCCCAGAAGGCCTCTGTAGCCAGCCACGCGAAATCCGTGTGTCCATGTTGTGCGTACATTCCCCCATCTTTCTATACATGGCCGTTTTCCCTCCTCCTAGTCTCCCCCCCTCCCTCCCACTCCTCGCCCACTTTGCCACAGCTTACTGATGAGTCCTCTCGAAGCTACCCTGCATGCCCTGCCATGGACTCTGCCAAGCCAGATGCCAATGAGCAGTACTTTGCACCCGTTTTCGAACCGTCACTTGTCGCCAACATCTCCCGGTTGACTTTGGGAGATGCCACGGCCATGCACAATGTCATGTCGCATGCTGTCAAAGATGCCTTGATTTGCCAAGGCGAGTACAGCGTGGTCATATTCACACCCCCTGCCAATGGTCAACGTCAGGCCTATACCCAGTTTGCGTCTCAGCTTGCTTCCCTGGGTCACATCGCCGTCACTGTGGATCACCCATACCTCTCCGGGTTCGTTGAGCTGGACGATGGAACTGTCCATGCAAGCACGATTGGTGACTCCATCAACAATTTTGAGGCTGGTTTCGTCCAATACGACGACATCGCTTTCCTTGAGAAGTTACTGACCAACCATTTCAAACAACTACCATCACAATACAGACCAGCTAACCTGACGTCCAACATTTGTGTTTTCGGTCACGGACTTGGCGGGCAAGTTGCCCAAAACCTCGTTGCGAACGGCGTCGCAGCCTGTGGCGGACACCTCGAAGGTCTCCTCACACTTCCCTACCCGCTCAATGAGGTGGACGCCTTGACCAAGCCTCCTCCCATCGCATTGCCCGATCCCAAGCAGATCCTCCTCGCACCGAAGAAATGGGCAGAGAGCCTCATCAAGCCAACAAAGGAACTCCTTGCCGCGATCATCTGCCGTGCCAAGGGCACCTGCAATAGTACCACTGATGAGAATGCGATTCGAAAGCGCAGCATCAGCGGTGACGACTGTTGTCACCACGAAGACTGGGACTACGACGACGACAGATGCGACCACTACTGCGACGATGTGAACTTTGGTGACGATGACCGTGATGATTTCTACGATGGGCACGATGATTTCTACGATGGGCACGATGATTTCTACGATGGACGCGATGATTTCTACGATGACGGACGCCGCTACGAGGAGCCGCAACACAACGTTGATGACGTCCCACCTCTGCCACCGCTTGACAAAACCAGGCCTGATGACTCCCCTTGGAATTGGGATGGGGATTGGATCGATTATTCGGACAATATTGGCAATTACCCAGGGCGTCGCCACAGGTTCCCCACCGGCCCCAGATATCCCACAAGGCCCCCTCCTAGACCCCATACCAGGCCCCAGGAGCCATGCTATGACGACGAGGGATACTCGGACCAAGACTGTGCAGAGTCTCATGGCGAGGTGCATGATCACCATGATCACTTTCCTGACTACCCGCATCATGGCCGTCACCCATCGCATGGCGGGGTCCACGAGCATCACGATGAGCATCCTGAATACCCACATCACGGCGGTCATCACAGCCGTCCATCACACGGCGGAGTCCATGATCACCAACACGACTCGCACAAGAACAAGGGCGATGACGAGTGTGGCGGCGAGAGCTGTCACGGTCCTGTCGGACATCACCATAATGAGTGGAAAGACGTACACGAAGGCTACAAATGGGATGACCAGGACTACGACTACGAAGAGGACAACGACGATGATGATGAGGGTGCGGACAACAACGCTGAGTGTGCCGAGGATAAAGATGAGGACAAGTGCGCCGACAACGATGATGATGGTGCTGATGATGATGATGAGTGTGCCGACGATGGTGATGAGGATGAGTGTGCCGACGACGATGATGATGGTGCTGATGATGATGACGAGGGTGCCGATGATGATGATGAAGGTGCTGACGATGATGATGAAGGTGCCGACGACGACGATGAGGGCGCTGATGATGATGAAGAGGGCGCCGAAGATGATGCCGAAGGTGCAGAAGATGATGCTGAGGGCGATGATGAGGAGAGTGGATGTGAAGATGAGGACCCCTGCCAATGAGATGGTGTCATGACTGTGGAGGCGTTGAAGCTTGTTTCGTTGACGCAGCTAAGAGCCTTGGGGCTTTGGAGGAGATAAGCATTTGTAAAGTGTATTCTTTCAGTTCAGCATTAATTTCCTAATTCGAAGAGAGAAAACTCGCCTCCGCCTTGACGTTTCTTCCATGTGAGTACCTAGCTAGCTATAACAGGGTCGGTCGTTCTACTTCAACGTGAGACGCAACTCGTCACTACGTTTCCTCTGATAGGGAATGACTTATTGATAAAGAAAATTGGGTACAGTCAGTGTAGCATGCCTGTCTGTTGCATGCCGTTTCCCAGACAATTGCCGCCACATCCAAACTTCTATCAAGTGTGGGTCGTGGTACAGGATAGAGAGGCTTTTTAAAAGATCTCTATGGTGTTGACATCTGGACGCTATATATCGTTCATTTGGCTTCGGGGGCACCTGTCTATCACTACGAATACATATCGTGCCAATGGCACGTCCGTCTACCTCAGCGACGTCTCCTGAAGCGGCTGTTGAACCCGGGACCACCCTTGGCCCCCGAGTTGCGTAGCTTCAGGCGCTTGAAGTTGGCGTGGGCCAGCTCGTTGACCTTCCTAGCCGCCTTCTTGACCTT
Organism: Cytospora leucostoma; assembly: GCA_003795295.1. Classification (NCBI taxonomy): domain Eukaryota; kingdom Fungi; phylum Ascomycota; class Sordariomycetes; order Diaporthales; family Cytosporaceae; genus Cytospora; species Cytospora leucostoma. The sequence goes on along the minus strand of LKEB01000030.1, from coordinate 322,198 downwards.
CCCATCGGGCTTTTCGTCGTCGCCGGCCTTCTTTGCCGTCGTGGCCGCCGGCGCTGTCTGTCTCTTGCTGCCGGGCCTCCCTGCCGGCTTCCTCAGCTTCTGCGGTTGGTCCATGGCCAGCTCGTCCTCGTCATCGTCGTATTCCGAGCCGCCGAACTCGGAGCCGGATAGCATGGCTGGGTCGTCCTGGTCGTCGTTGTTGTCGTCCTGCTGTTCTTGGTTGTTTGGGTGTGCTGGACCAGATGCACCGTGTTGTGTCTCCGGGACGACCTCGTCTTCGTCTTCGTCTTCGCCGCCCGCGGCTTGTCCTGCTGCACCTGGGTTGGTCCCCGTCTGAGTTCTCCTTGTTCTTACGGGCCTCATGTTGGCCTTCCTTGTTGTTCGCTTCTGGCCCTTCTTCTTGTAGACTTTGAGTGGGTTGCCGTGCTGGTCTACGCCCTCGTTCATGTCGTCTTGACTGTCGTACAGGGCCTCGTCGTCGAAACCGCCTAGGAGGTTCATGTTTTGTTTCTGTGTGTCCTCCGCCAGTATGGAGTCCAGTATTGGGGGTTCTTCTGTTTGTTTGGGTGCTGGTGCTGGTGCTGGTGCCGAAGCCGGTGCCGGTTTACTCTTGCTGAGGTTCCCAGCTGGCTGCGTGGACGTGCCCTCGTTCTCCATCTCCCGCAGCGCTTCCAGCTCATCATCCAGGTGCTCCTCCTCCGTCCTGCGGAGGTCGGCCAGGATGCTGCTCAGCCCGCGCACCATCGGCTTCCTGGGGAGGCGGATGGGCTGTGGCGAGACGAACTCGTCGCCCTCGCTGATCTTGGGCATGGGTATGCGCCGGAGGAAGGAGGGCGTCTGGAACTGCAGCCTGGACACGGAGGAACGGGTCGAGCTCGGCGTCTTGGCGACCCTGTTCCCGTCGTGCCTCTGGTGCGAGGGCGTGGCCAGCAGCTTGTCCTCCTTCCTGGGCGTCCGTTGCGGCTGTTGTTGTTGTTGCGGCCTGCTGCTGCTGCTACTATTCCTCGAGGTTGGTGTCCGCGCCAGGTCGATCGCAATCCCGACGCCCGTGTCGATAGTGTATTTTCCCTTCCTGGGTGTCTCATTCTCCTGGACTGCATTGTGATCTTGGTTGTGTCCTCGTGCGTTTGTTGTTGAGCCTGCTGCCTTGTTCTCCCTGGCGGGACGCTTCGGTTTGGAGGGCGATTCGATCTCGGCGTGCTTAAAGGGCAAGAAGTCGAAGAGTCCCAGCACTCGGCCGTCGCGCTGCGGTGTAGGTCCTATGGATGTCGGCACGGTGGGAGTGAAGAGCTGGCGGCTGAGGGATGGGGTTACTGCGGTGGTGGTCACATGTATTAACCGTAATGGCGTCTCTGCGGGTCGGAAACGCTTGGACGAGGGGGTCAGGGCGGGTGGGTTGAGTGATTTGCGTTTGCGGTTCGTGTCGTCGGCGTCTTTGTTGACATCGTCCTTGGATTGCGGTGGTGGTGGTGGTGGTATCTTGCCGGAGAGTATGTCACGGAGTTTGTTGTAGTTCTTGTACATGGAGGCTATGTCGTGCAAGTTAGGATATATGAGTCCGATGTCTCTTCGCATTGGAACCATCTGGACATACCGATGTTTGGATTGGCCTTGATGTCGCCCCGGCCTGGCTTGCTGCCATTGTGTTTCTTGGCGAAGTCCAATTCCCATGTTTTTAACTCGAGCCGCAGGTCCTTAGACTGCGTCTCATACTGCAGACGGTCGGCTTCGTTCATGACTGTATTGCTGCTACAAGAGCTGTTCTGCTTGAGCACGCGCTCAATTGCTCTGGGATATTTGCGGAGTACCTACTTAAGTACCTAGCCTACTAAATAGGTATATCGATTAAACATGGGAGACGCGACTCAACGCGCGCGGCTTGACGCGGTGAAGACCCACCCACTTACCGCTGCGACCGCTGATTGGGTTGGCAGTATACAAGTACCTGCTCAGGTATCTGGCTCAACCGTACATTGTGTACATTTGCTCTCACCAACAGGTCTTTTCCAGGGAATGGATTGTTTTCATCATCTTAATGACGGTGGATGTTTTCTCTTCCTTCGGAAAATGCATAATTCTCCCGAATGTCAAAGCAAGAACGTAGCTGGAGAGTGGACGGCTCCCATCAAGTCAGGGTGGACACACGTACCCAAAGCACCAATTTCACACTCGGGCAGTTAACGAGACGAGACATAACTTTGCTACACAGCGCCTCAATGCGAACGGAAGCAACTCCCTGCCACTTTGCCACTTGGCAACTGCATCTGGTCACTGACCACCTGAGCGGTGAGCGCATGCATTCCTGATCGCCGGCGATGCATGTTGCTGCAGCTCGGCAGCTCGGGACATCACTGACACTTGTCGTCGTTATGTGGCTGTGTGGTACCCAAACACAGTCAGTCACTGGTCGATACGATACCACATACCTGTCCAGGCATATTGCAGTGAATCCCAGCCCATGCACCCGAACGTGATCACTGTTGTCCTTGATTGAGTGAGTAGTTGACCTTCTGGTCCTTATGTGGTGGTTGGTATGAAAGAGTTCAGTACCTAGAGCACAATAGATCTCGAAACAATGCCGCCGTGCCGGATCGTTCCTTGCATGGTGCTTACATAATCCGATGCCGTCAAATGCCATCAAATGCCCTGAAAATTGCCCATCAAGGTGCTGTATGTACGGATCCGTAGCAATGTACCTCGGTACCAAAATAACCTTCCAGGCTTCCTAGCAGCCTAGGTACCTAGGTACCCAAGGACTACGGGTTCAGCCCCAGGGCGGACCGTTGCTCTGCCGTCTGACCACTCGCGTTGCCTCGTCATCCGGGTCCTGCCTGCCAGCCCGGCCTTCCCTTATCAGTACAGCAAGAGTCACAGGACTGCAGGACAAGCGCCCGTGCCCAGTGACAGCACTGAGGTCCCTGGCATTATGGGGCTACAGTGGGTGAGCTCTGACGTAGAGGAGCCCGGTCAGCCGTCGCACTTGACCTTATCCGCCCATTAACCCATGCAGCTATGCAATCACCCACACACCACATGCAGATGAGCTTCCCGGTCCCCGTCTGCACCCAAAACACAACCTCCACACCTTGTATTCCTATGACCATCTAGATCCCGACGCATTCCTTCTCTTCTCTCTTCTTTCCATCATCAACAACTTATCGACTGAGACGATAACCCATTGTTCTGCTACATCTTCACTTAACCGTATCTGCATTTGACAAAGCTGCCCACCATGAAGGGAGCTCTGCTGAGCGCCATGCGTGAGTTTGTCCCTGCTCCATTTGCCGCATAGAGGTCGTCCTCATCTGCACCGCTGGCCACCGTCCCGATGGGCTCTTCACTTCCAAACTGCGCGAAGCTATCGCCCAGTATTGAAGACTGGAATGATATCGCAGATTGCCAGATCACCTGTTCCCCTTGCTGCTTGCTGTTGTGATGAGTGCTGACCTCGCGTGATGTAGTCTTTGGCGCCTCCGCCCAGGCGGCCGGAGTGCACAAGATGAAGATCCAAAAGGTTCCCTTCGAGGAGCAGTTGGTCAGTAAAACCTACACGCGACCGCCTGCCTCTACACTGTCGCTAAGAGTATGATACAGAAGTCGTTCCCATTGCAAGATCAGGTCAAGTACTTGCAAGAGAAGTACTCGGGAGCTCAGCACCCCTTCGGCTACGACGAACCCAGTGTGGGACCAACCCGTGACCACCCTGTTCCCATCACCAACTACCTGAACGCTCAGTGTAAGTCGCTTCCTTGCCCGTTGCTCTCTGTCTGTGCCTCCTCCCTCTGACCCGACTATAGACTTCTCCGAAATCTCGGTCGGAACCCCCGCCCAGACCTTCAAGGTCATCCTCGACACCGGAAGTTCCAACCTCTGGGTCCCCTCGTCCAAGTGCACATCCATAGCATGCTACCTGCACACAAAGTACGAGTCCTCTTCCTCGTCGACATACAAGAAGAACGGATCCTCGTTTGAGATCCAGTACGGTTCCGGCTCTATGAAGGGATTCGTCTCCCAAGACACACTGAAGATTGGCGATCTCACCATCAAGAACCAAGACTTCGCCGAGGCTACCCAGGAGCCTGGCCTGGCCTTCGCCTTTGGCAAGTTTGACGGAATCCTGGGCTTGGGCTATGACACGATCTCTGTCAACAAGATTGTGCCTCCCTTCTACAACCTCGTCGACCAGAAGCTGATCGACGATGCTGTCTTCGCCTTCTATCTCAGCAAGGATGGAGATGGTTCCGAGGTCGTGTTTGGTGGCTCCGACAAGGACCACTACACCGGCAAGATTACCAACATCCCTATCCGGAGGAAGGCGTACTGGGAGGTCGACCTCGATGGTATCACCATCGACGGCGAGACTGCCTCGTACGATGACGCCGGCATTATCCTGGACACGGGCACGTCTCTGATTGCTCTGGAGACTGACCTCGCAGAGATGCTCAACGCACAGCTTGGTGCAAAGAAGGGATACAGCGGAACCTACACCATTGACTGTAACACCCGAGATGATCTCCCTGACATCACCTTCACCCTGGCTGGCCACAACTTCACCATTGACGCATACGACTACACGATCGAGTCTGGTGGCTCTTGCATCTCTGCTTTCATGGGCATGAGCCTTCCGGCTAACCTTGCCGGAATCCTGGGAGATGCCTTCCTTCGTCCATGGTACTCCATCTACGACCTCGGCAAGAACCAAGTTGGTATTGCCAAGGCCAAGGAGTAATCAGTCTCGACATGTATCAACACGAAAGGCAATCTGATGCGGAAGAGGCTAGTTATTGTAGATTTTAAGTTGGTCTCGTGTGCGCATTAATAGGTTTACTGGGAAGTTTCGACGCCAGCCCACAATGTGGGCTCTCCTATGTCCGGTGTAGCAACAGATTGATTGTACGGTAGTCGTGGGGATTGGCATAACCATAGGAAGGTCGATTATTCAATTAGCTTGCGTTGTGTATAAAATTGTGACTCGAAAGTGTGCTTGCTACTCATCCAGGTTATCACCATCAATCAGTGCTGGCATACTGGTATAATGGCGCAGTATCTACCTAGGTAGGTCGTGGTATATCGCAGGATCCTCTAAGTCGTATCGCGTAGCTGTGAACCTTCCCGTCTCCGTGTGGAGGAGCGACCAATAGACCCACTGTCGGCCGGGGATTGGGCCTGGGGTTTATAGGACGCTGTCCCTTGCAGCCCCGCCCGGCCCCCGAGCCCCAGCTCAGTGTAAGCGTAGGAGGCGTAGGAGGCGTAGAACCCCGCCAATTCCCTTTGGAATTTTTCCGCCCTAAAAGGGAATGATTCACTGACTGAGCTGAGTGACTCTTCGACATCCTCCCTCATTCCTCTTCAGTCCTTATATGCCGCAAGTCCTTCTCTCAAGACTCCAACCTCCTTCTCCTGCTTGAGTAGACTCCAGATCCTGCAAGGAACCCCATCACACAATGGCTGCCAACAACTCATCGTACGCCCTCTCCGAGGGCCACAAGCAGGCAAGTAATCCGCCGTCTGACCGTGACAGACGATTCGCTTGAGATGTTTTGAAGCATCGACTAACCGTTCCGTAGCTGCTTGAGAAGTCCCTCGTTGACTCTGACCCCGAGGTCGCCGAGATCATGAACAAGGAGATCCAGCGCCAGAGGGAGTCTATCATCCTCATCGCCTCCGAGAACGTCACCTCCCGCGCCGTCTTCGATGCTCTCGGCTCGCCCATGTCCAACAAGTACTCCGAGGGTCTTCCTGGTGCTCGCTACTACGGTGGCAATCAGCACATTGACCAGGTCGAGCTGCTCTGCCAGAGGCGTGCCCTCGAGGCCTTCCGCCTCGACCCGGCAAAGTGGGGTGTCAACGTCCAGCCTCACAGTGGAAGCCCTGCCAACCTGCAGGTCTACCAGGCTCTGATGCCTGTCCACGGTCGTCTGATGGGTCTGGATCTGCCTCACGGTGGCCACTTGAGCCACGGCTACCAGACGCCCGCCAAGAAGTACGTCCCCCTCTGTGTTGGAGTGCTGGTCGCTGCGGATAGCATGCTAACCCTCTTGTCTCCAGGATCTCTACTATCTCCACCTACTTCGAGACCCTGCCTTACCGGGTTGACATTGAGACCGGCATCATTGACTACGACACCCTCGAGAAGAACGCTCAGCTGTACCGCCCCAAGGTCCTGGTTGCCGGTACATCTGCTTACTGCCGTCTGATCGACTTCGCCCGCTTCCGCCAGATCGCCGACTCGATCGGTGCCTACCTCGTTGTCGACATGGCACACATCTCCGGTCTCATTGCCGCCGGCGTCATCCCCTCTCCCTTCGAGTACGCCGACGTCGTCACCACCACCACCCACAAGTCCCTCCGTGGTCCTCGTGGTGCCATGATCTTCTACCGCAAGGGCGTCCGCTCCGTCAACGCCAAGACCGGCAAGGAGGAGCTCTACAACATCGAGGAGGCCATCAACTTCTCTGTCTTCCCCGGCCACCAGGGTGGCCCCCACAACCACACCATCACCGCCATGGCTGTCGCCCTCAAGCAGGTCAACACCCCTGACTTCAAGGCCTACCAGCAGCAGGTCGTCGACAACGCCAAGGCCCTCGAGAACAAGTTCAAGGAGCTCGGCTTCAAGCTCGTCGCCGACGGCACGGACTCGCACATGGTCCTGCTCGACCTGCGCCCCTTCGCCCTGGACGGCGCCCGTGTCGAGGCCGTCCTCGAGCAGATCAACATTGCCTGCAACAAGAACTCCATCCCCGGCGACAAGTCCGCCCTGACGCCCTGCGGTATCCGCATCGGCACCCCCGCCATGACCTCCCGTGGCTTCGGCGTCGCCGACTTCGAGCGCGTCGCCCAGTACATCGAGGACGCGATCAAGATCTGCAAGGAGGTCCAGGCCTCGCTGCCCAAGGAGGCCAACAAGCTCAAGGACTTCAAGGCCAAGGTCGCCAGCGGCGAGGTCGAGAAGATCAACCAGCTCAAGACCGAGATTGCTGCCTGGTCGCAGACCTTCCCTCTGCCTGTTGAGGGATGGCGCGTCGACGCCGGCATCTAAGCTGGCGGGTGGGACTCGCCATGTAGGCGTCTGTAGAGCAGAAGAGCATCGGTGAGGGGGATGGTCGGTAAAAAGGGCGGTCGGCGTTGATTCAACAAAAGTGTGTGATGATATCCCAGGCTTCCACAGCCTGTTCTTTTTCTCTTTTTCTTTTTAGTGTGTTAGTCAGGTGTCAAGGGTCACGAAATAAACGGAAATCTCAGATGGGAAGAAATCTCCACGGAAACAGGGGGAGGCCGTCATGTTTGGCATAGCATTCATCAGGCGTTGCACAGAAACAAACACCATAGAGACCCGGGAGTTTACCTCTTTGGGGTACTTGAAAGGTGTGGCTTCTCTCGAAAAATTGGAATCGCTTCAACGCGGTTGAGGACAAATTATACCTCTATTCGGTTGTCTATTTGTGTTGCTCTCGTGTCTTGATGTCTGGGATGTGTGCGTTGACATGCCGGCATATTCGTGCAAGATCTTCTACGCAGAGAGATCTGAGGATCGATATACGTACAGCACAGAGACGGCAGTGTTCTTACACAGGCTCTCCACAACGGGCGCTTTACCTGCGAGCTCAACAGCGTCTTGGCTGAGGGGCGTTATGGCTGAAACATCTAGACATGGTCATCGATCCTACAAGTGGCATTGTGATCATCATGATAACCTTCCACGCCACATAAGCGTCCTTCTGTGCCTGTATCTACTTACTTTGTCGAACTGAGGAAGCTGCTGTGGTAACCTGCCTAGTAATACTATAAGGCTAACAGATGCATGGCGGACCTTCTTTAGGCATAATAGACACACACACACACACACACACACACGCATACGCAGTCGCACGCACGCGAAATATATACGAATCTATGTAACCCTAAGTGGTAGCTATACCTTCCCCCCTCCTCCCCACCACGATATCCCCCCACCCCTCGTCACCATCCAGATACGCCCGCAGGTTCTCCCCGACCCGCCGCACCTGGTTCAGCAGCGTCGTCCCCGAGAACCACGCCAGGTGCCCCGTCAGCGTCAGGTTGAGCCCCCGGGCCCCCGGGCCCAGCAGCGCGCTGTCCCCCGCGCCCCCCGCGGGCTCCCGGGCGAAGACGTCGGTGCCGTAGCCGAAGATCTGCCGGGAGGCCAGGGCCTCCACGACGGCGGGCTCGTCGGCGATGCCGCCCCGCGAGACGTTGACCACCACCGCGTCGGGGCGCATGAGGCGCAGCTCGGGGGTGGAGATCGTGTTGGTGGTGGTGGGTGTTAGGGGTAGGGAGAGGAAGATCACGGTGGATTGGGAGAGGATGGTTGGGAAGGGGAGGCGGTCGTTGTGGGTTGGTAGCTCCCCATCTCTCTGCCTGTCTCCATCTTTATCCGGTATCCCCTTATTGCCATCATTGGTCAAGGCCCCCGGTGGTGGTTTTGACGGAGCCTCCTTGTGATGATGATGGGCGGCGGCGTCCTTCCTCCCCGAGATGGTTACCGTCATCCCCAGGGCGCGACACAGCTGCGCGATACGCTGCCCCACGGCGCCGTGCCCGATGATGCCTACTACCTCCTGCGCGCATGTCCTCGGCGGGGCACCGGTTCCGTCTCGCACTACAGCGTCCGGTGTTAGTATTCAGGCTCTTCAGTTGAGATGAAAAGGTCATACTAGTCCAGCTCACGGGCTGAGCGGTCTCCAAGCCACCTCGGTGCAAGACTATATCAGAACTCTTCTCTCACAAAATAAACAAGGGATGAGAACAAAAAGAAGAAAAAAACAAGGGCGTAAACTCGGATGGAAGACTACTTACTGCGGGCGTTCATGCTGCCCTCTGACTTCCACTCGTTCGGGCGGCCCGGGCTGGAGTCCATCAGAGCGTTATGCACCGCGACGATGCTCCGCCTGGTGGCGAGGTAGAGGGATATGGCGTGCTCCGCGACGCTCTCGGTGTTGCAGTTGGTGCAGTTCATGACCTGTATGTTTTGCTGGCGGCAGTAGGCCAGGTCGATGTGGTCTGTCCCTACCGCGTGGCCGATTATGCATCTCCTATTATCATTGTTAGTTCCTGTTTATTTCTGTTCAAGTGGTGTCTCGTATGTGTATACGTATGTATGTACGTGCTTATGTATAAATCCAAGGAACAATCTTGAAAAAGGGTCGTTGATGGATGATTAAGGGGACTTACAGATAGGGCGCCTGCTTCAAGGTCTCGGCTGACAGACGACAGGTCGTGCATATGACAATGCTGGCATCTTTGATGCGAGCGATGACATCGTCCTTTTCCGCGTTGGTGTTCTTGTACAGAAGAACCTCATGTGTTTTCGGGCTGCTGTCGAAGTCCTCCCACGGGACATGGATGGACTCGAGCACGGCGATGACCTCGTGGGTGTCTGACGGGAGTCGCTTCGGGGTGAGTGTCTGTTCTGACGGCATGGTGGCTGCCAGGAGAATCGTGTAGGAGATCCAGATGGATATTCTTTGGTCTTACTAGTGAGAATGTGAAGTATGCTCTCTTATATCGAATCGGGAAGGCAGTGAAGGCCTCTCTTTTTCCCCTTTTAACAATCATTCGCACAAAGACGTCTCCAACTCACAGTAAGTCCAACATACGGCGGCAAAATTACCAACAGCACACTGGCTATTGTGCTAGACCCAAGGCGGTGGACGGTTCCAACTAACCTTTGGACTCGGTCCCATAGTGAGTGTAGAACACGAGCCTCAGCTTCGATATCCCTCGCCTTAGACGCCGATCCCCGTCCCCGTCGGTTACGGAAGGCCACGCGCAAATGCGCACCACGCAATGTCGCGGGTCCTACATGAGAAACTCTTGTATGAGAAACTGAGTCTTCACAAAGGTTGCACCATGATCAATTATATCGTTGCAAGAGATGTCGCATGAATGCGAAGGCGAGCATTGTGGCTGCGGTAAAGCTGACTTCATAGATATCAAGGAACCTTTCTTCAAAATTTGACATCCTCAACCGTATCGACCTATAACTAATGCCCCTGACATGGCCTGGTCTTCCTCATCCTCGACAGTATTATCACTGTCCCCATTTGTAAACTTCCATCGGTCGCTATATCCCAGAACAATTGCAGGCTGGAATGCAGCGTCGGACGCCTGCAGCGAGGCCCCGACAAACATACAAATTCGATATCGGAGAGCTCCACATCCGGATTGCTCTCGTCCGCGTCTTCCTTACATCCGCAGTTGTACAATGATGTGCGTAGGCAAGGTAGACCGCCGTTATGCAGCGGCATCTTCTCTCGTGACACCGCAGAATATTGCATTCCATTCATCAAGTCTGGGTGAGCAGATCTCTGTCCTAGGCCTAATATCAATGGTATTGTAGGCATGTTTTCGACACCCAGTCCAACCCAGATGCCCTTAATTTCTATAGGTCAAGGTCTTTCCAGGCCTCTCGGTCTGTTGCCGTCTGGCGGCCTTCGGGCCCTCGGCATTCATCCTCGCCGCATAGGGGTCGAAAGCCTTCTTCCTGCCTTTACCATCACCATTGTTGGCGGCTGGCACCACCCGCTGGCCACTCAGGATGGACTGAGCCTTGGTGTAGTCAAAGGGGACCTCGTCGTCGTCATCATCGCCGCCCTCGTCGGCGACAGCAGCAGGCTTCTTAGCCTTGGCTTCCTTCTTCGCCTTCCGGGCATCCCGTTTCTCTTTCTTGAGCCTCTTCTTCTCCTCTTTGCTTAGCTTACGCTCCGCGCCGTCGACGTCAAGTGATATTATTTCCTCCGTGGCCAGAGCGGCAGCTTCCTCGGCGTCTGAATCTTCCGACTCCTCCAGCTTGCGCTTCCGCCCTTGCTTCAGAGTGAAGTCCTGGTCGATCTCAATAGGCGCCGGTGCAGCCTTCTGGGGTTCCTCTAGAGGAATCATGTCCTGATCTTGCGACTTGAGCTCGGTTTCATGCTGGGAAGCAGCAACCACCGCGTCTTGGACAAATCGCGTCCAGGGCAGCGCAATCTGCGCGGCCGTAGCAATTGTGTTCGGCGTCGAAGCCTCTTCCCAAATACTACTCACGGGCAGTTGGCCAAACAGCTGAGACTTCGCGCTTCGGAGTGTTTCGACTGGGGGAAGATCCAGCTCGGGCTTGGCCTCTTTGCTGAGTTCCCTCTTCGCTACAGCTGCGACGGAATGATTCTCGAGGTACAAACTCCTAAAGTAGTCGGTCGTGCTCGGCCCATCCGCACCAGCCTTTCTGGCCTCGGAAATGATGTTGAAGAGCACGTCGACAGACTGCTTCGCCTTCTGGCAAGAGCTGTTGCCAAGAAGGCTCCACAGTGCCTTGGGGTCGGTCGGCAGGATCCTGGCAATCTCCATCGTGACTTGTGGCGGCATGATGAATGTCGGGTTCTCGTCGTCACGTCGCGCGAGCTCATCGCGCCAATTGTGCACGGCCTTGAAGACGGCAAATTGCTCCCCGGTGAGACTAGCGTGGCTCCTTTGAAGAGCATTGGCCCATCCTCGCGCTCCGTCACCGGTCTCGGGGTCGGCAGTGGAGTAAGTGTATCTATCCAGCGATGTCTCCTTGGATTTTTGAAGTGTATAGCCGATCAGATCCTTCTCTGGATTACTACGATCGGATCGCTCGATCAGCTCGTTTCGGACCTTGTCGTAGATGTAGAGTAGGAAATGAGTGTCTGAGCGAGCATAGTAGAACATCTCCTCGGGTAGTGGCCTGTATACGTCAGCTTTATGTACCGAGGCATCGTGCGAGCTATATTTACCGTATCCTCCAGTCGGCCATCTGGTATTTCTTGTCTGCGTCGAAGTCCACGAAATTCTTGAGTAGATATGCCAGGCTTCTTTGGGGGTATCCAAGAGCCGAACTGGCATGGAAAGTGTCGAAAAGGCCAACGATATACAGACCAAGGTCTCGTTGAAGCCAGATCATGTCCATGAAAGCTCCGTGGAAGACCTTGAGTATTTTTGGATCAGCGAAGACCTCATTGAGAACCTCCAGCTTATTCCGCCATGGTCTCAATGTGTCAACTATCCAATCCTTCTCGCGGGTGCTGATCTGCATAAGGGACAGCAGTCCGTAGTAAGAGCGATAGTCATGATGCTCCAGATCAATCGCAATCTCCTTGGCCTGCTTGAGCTCCTCAAGCATTTCCAGAACCCCTTCGTAAGTGTCCACCCATGTCGCGGATGTCGTTTCGATCGGCTGGTAAGGTATGGGGTCCCGTGCCTCATAAGTGCTGTCAGGGTAATTCAAGTTTAGAATTTCTGTCTCGTAAGGGTGCTTGAATCTAAAGCGGCCGTTAGCATGTTGAACTGAACCCATGTTCCTCAATTGTTGACGTCTCCTTGCGAAGTTCCGTTTTGCGCAGTTGCTCATCTCCTCCACAGGTTTGCCGCTCCAGTTGAGATCAAGAAGAGGAAGAAAAGGTGTGTAGTCATACTGTTGGCGACCGTTTTCGTCAACGAAAACGCTGAGACTCTCCTCTAGCGGTACGGTGGCATGCGGTTTCTGCGTCAAAAGTGGCTTCCAGGGACCAGTCGCAAAGTTGTCGACCTGTTTCTCGAATGCCTTTTGCGGCTTGATGATGTTGGCCCGTCGGAAGTTGAAGTCGAGGCGTTCGTTCGTCTTTGCCTTCTTCTGCGGTTGTGTCTCAGGAAAGTCGCCCTTCCTCTTGACCAGACCGGTGTATTCGTCGAGGCAGATGTCGGCTTTCTCGAGAAGCCCGTCAATCACGTCCACGATGCCGCGCCACTGTATGTCCACGTCCTCTGCATCTTCCAGGTCTCCTCCTAGCTTCTGGCCAGTCGTCTTGGCGGCTGACTTGAGCAACTCGCTGGAAAGGCTGAGCAGGCGCGTCGATTGTTCCTCGAGACGGTCACCGGTCGCAGGGTTGACGGTGCGCTGGAACCCGAGATCCTCGTTCGCGATCCGTTGGACGGCCCTCGTGGTTGAGACCAGAGAAGCCTGGATCTTATCCTGCAAAGACTTGAAGTCTTGTGAGGGATCCATGGCTGCGTCAAAGGAGGAGGAAGTGAGCCAAAGGTCGGTGTCTCGTTTCCCAAAAATTGGATGTGAAGCAAACAGAGGTCGTTTGATCTCGACAATCCCGATAAACTCGAAAATTTCCAAGGTATGCGGCAAGCACAGGGTGCTCCTGGACGTGTTTATAGCGGGTCACCCACCTATCGAAACACAGAAGAAAGAGCTTTGGGTACGGCACAAGCGCAGCGATAAGATAAGGACCGCTTCGGCCTGCAGGGCGCATGGGTGTTCTACTTTCCAGACTCGGCGATGATTAACGTAGCTTCAACTTGCGCGCTGAACCTATGACAATTCTGTTGGCAGCACCATTTCCCAAGATTTGTTTTGTGAACATTCGCTATTTCCTTGGTCCCTTAGTTTCAAGGGTATACTTCATAAGAGACATTCAAGCTGGGATATTGATCAGCTTTCCTGCGGAACTTGCGGCATCCAAAGCGACGTCATCCGTACCTTTTGAGAGTGAGCTTTGGAGTATAAACCTTGAAGGACGCCCAGTGAAATTTGCAAGCTAGGGTTTGCAAGGCTCCGAAGGGGTTCAAGCTGTGGTCCGAGTCAAAGAGCTCTCCAATAATCAGGTCTGAAGGCGGAATATTGCCAAGATGTCTGCTTCTCTGGCCCCAGAGTGCAACGAGGTGAAAGAGTGGGTGATATAATTCTCCCCGTTTCTCGGGGTCTTGGCTGACGGAGGATCAGAAAATATGATACTTGCTTTCTCAAATGGTACAGTGAAAGTGAGTAAAATGGAGAGGGTTCTCTTTCTCCGTTTAGAAGTAAGGAGGAGAAGGGGAAAAGCTGATGGGTTTTCTTTACAGAGTACCTGAGAGGTGTGGGCAAGACTGATGACAACGAGTGCTCCGTTCTATTCAAGGATTACCAAAAGTGTTTGAATGTATGATATCGCTGCGCTTGGGAGAGTTCAGATGAAACCTTTTGTTGAATCGTGCTAACAACTGGACTAGGTCGCTCTGAAAGAGAGAGGCATCGACAAGCTCCTCGAGGAAGCCAGAGAGGACAACAAGGAGAACGACGCTATACATATGAACCGCAAATAAATATTCTGACCCCATATTATGGTTCACCTACGACAAACAGTCTCGAGGAAGAAGACCGTTGGGCAATCGAAGTGAGATGACATACTCATCTCAGTTGAATTGGATTCATATGATCTCCTCTCAATATACCGCATAGCTCTATTGTCATCATGATCGCGATAGGAGGGAAGAAACTGTTACCGTATCATGATACCTGACTCCATCGGCTTTGGGTTTGGGTTTGGGAAACCAGCTTAGGTTGCTTGCTTTGATTCTCTCGAGTGAAAAGAGGGCACATCATCACGAGATACCATATCGCAGAAGTTGAAGGCACCAACAGCTCTCGATCAAAGCAGCTGGCGTCGGCCGAAAGGACGGTTAAGTATGTCAGCGTGGCAGACGGAGACTGCTGGTTAGAACCCAGTTATACGACAGAATACATTCCGGTAGGTCCCATATGCTCCAGGGCTATCCGGCTTTTTCAATGAGGGGAAGTCTCATTGTCTCCCGGTATATTCCAATACAAATTCGCTGTAGAAGCTCAAGAACAAACCATCATCGATCATGGACATCCTGGATCATGTAAATATTCAAGAGCTGCCCTGTCTGCCCTGTCAGGCCTGTCCCAAATTAAACCTTTTCTGGAACAGCCTCGACTGAGGTCTAGAACGAGGAAGAAGAAAGGCAGGCAAACTTGGGCCGCGACGGGGAGGTGGATACACCTGAAGGGTCCACTCGGCAGGGGACTCGGCAGGGGACAATCTGGACTCGGCAGGGGCTCTGCGGGTTGTTGGGGCCGGATTCTCAATTGATCGAGACGCCAAGCCTGACCTTTCAAGCTTCTGACGTCTTTCTGCTTTTTGTTCCCTCTTGAGAATTATCCATCCACTGGGATACCCACAGCCGCGTGTATGCAATTTCCAACTACTCTCATCAGCCGACAGCTCGTGCGACTGTTTTGTTGGTGACCAGAGTCCTCGAGCATACAGGACAAAGCTCCCTAAACCCCAGGAGCCCCAACTTTAGCCGCGCAGCAGATTGACGACATTGTGTACCGCACGACGCCAAGTTGTCAAGGTCGCTAAACCACCCTGCCCTACACTCCGTACAGCTACCGCGCCGTCCCCCAAACGACAACGGAATGCGCTTAAAGTAGCGACGGCGATCCTATGCACCCCTTCTCCGTCCTTACGATCGGAATCTTCGTAGCTGGCTACACCACCGCTCGATGGGACCTTGTCACGAGGCTCTATGAGCTTGCCATCTTTGCTTGGGACCACGAAGTTGTTGTAAGTTGTCAATTGGTGATGTTGTCTGGGGCGTTCTATGCCCCCTTTCGAAACTTGGGCGCGAATCTAATTGACTTGTCTCTCTCCCTCCCTTCTAGTTGCGCGCTGCATACGGTTTCGTCCTACTATCACTTGTCTTCCTCGTCGTCTTCCTACCTGTGGCACGTCTGGCAGCAAGAGAGTCAGACTTGGTACGACAAGCCCTCGGTCACCTGGCGCCCCGCCCGCCAACCCTCCCTCTCGACAACACGCTAACAGCTCTACAAGCACCCTCGATCGCCCGGTTCAGGCATATCTGCCCGAGAGCAACTGAGAAGGAGGGGCTCGTTCTAGCATCGCAGGCCCGCGTCCATCGAGGCTGTCTGTCATGCCAGAGCATGATGGGCTGATGCGCATATTCTGGCCGATCGACATCCCAAGGCCGACTTTGCCTGGGGTGGTCGTGGGCTGGAGAAATTCCGCCTTGGATGTGTTCGTGGTCGCGATCCTTGAAGCTGTCGACGTCAGTTCCTTGGTCATGAAAACACAAGACACTTAGTCCGTCTTACTGACTGCTACCAGGCTCAACATGTCGAGGGTGCGCTCAAGTCTCACACCCTGCTTAGGAGCGCTCCCCACCCGATAGGACGAGTATTCGAGCTATGCGGTCAATCGTGCATGCATGTTCTTGGTGTCTCGGGTGCCGACGATTCGGTCACGATTGATCCTTCATGGGTGCGCGTAACAATCGACCCGCACACGCGCGTACCCCAAGTGCGATGCGCGAAGGCCTTGAGCATTCAGATAATCCTATTCCAGCGACCTCTGCCTACGAAGATGCAATACATTTCCCTCAACCCCATCGCGTTAGCATTGGGCGACAAGCATGTGGATGAGGCGCCGGCGGGCGAGGCCGGGGCGGAACAGGAGAGACAGGAGAAGATCCAGAGGGCGAAGACCGAGAAACTCGTTGAGAAGATCAAGCAGCACTCTATTACGAAGCGGCAACCCTCAAACAAAGAAAAGGCGCTGCCCAAGATCGTCAATCAGATAAATTGGTGCGCAGAGCTTGAAACGCTCCTACAGAAGAATGTGTTGAGACTAGGGACAAGACCCAAGCGAAGTCTTAGTGTTTCTGAGCGTGTGGTGGAGTCTGCAAACACAGTGAAGAACTTCATTCTGCTCTGGATTTGGGAACTGATCACAGTCTACATCTACCCAATAATGCGGCAGGCTTTCATCTTTGGGTTGGTGGGACATCGAATAGCTGCTGAGTTGCTGCTGGTTATCCTGGAGTGGCGACCTCAGCCTCATATGGCTGCTTTGAAGGACATCTCGGCTACTGCGCAGCAAGTCGAGATTCGACTGCAACAGTTTTGTTATTGGCCGATGCAATATGTGACCTTGAGACAGAGGAAGAACGACTGGGAGAGTGTGACGACCAGTCATCCGGATTACATCCGATTCTACAACAGCCTTTGGCTGGTAGCCAACGATGTGATCATCGGGATCGCACTGGGTTCCTACATCATCGACAATGCTGGATGGGTTGCAGACCAGATCAGTAAAATTCTGACAACCTACACCGTGGAAGCTTTGCAGAGCGGTATCTCGTGGCTGATGGGTTGGCCGGCTGGGCTGAAACTCAACACCGAGTTGGCGGCATTTCTTGGTGACTTATTTCTGTGGGTCATCGACTACTGGGCCAGTAAGTCATCGCATACGCACTCACCTCACAAAACAATTGACTGACAATCCTAGGTTGTATCGACACATTGCGTCCGGCCTTACCTTCTGTCATCTGGTTCATTGGGTTCACCAGTTTTGCTGGCGCCAGCATGCCCATCGCTGTGTTCTCAGACCTTCTCTCCATCCTCACGATCCATATATACTCCTTCTACCTCGCATCCGCCCGTATATACCATTGGCAACTGACCATCCTCATCTCTCTCTTTCATCTCTTCCGGGGAAAGAAGCACAATGTTCTGAGGAACCGTATAGACTCTTGTGACTACGACCTTGACCAGCTCCTGGTCGGCACCATTGTCTTCTGTCTACTTCTGTTTCTGCTGCCCACGGTTGTGGTATTCTATCTCAATTTTGCGATCGCGCGGATGGTCATTATTTCCTTGAAGGCGGCTTTCGATACACTTCTCTCCTGCCTTAATCACTTCCCCCTCTTTGCTCTGATGCTCCGGATAAAGGATCCTCAGAGGCTTCCAGGTGAGTAATCTGTTCTCGAGGTTCTCGCTTTGATTGAAGCATACTGACAGGCTGCCAGGGGGAATCCGCTTTGAACTTCGAGATACCCAAGAACATGGACATGCACCTAATACGTCGATACCAGACCTTCCCTCAACATCCGTAATTTACCTCAAGGTGTGTATCCCACTCTACTCCATCCTTTGACCACTCCCCAGCGCACGCTAACACCCCCAGTCAATACCCTTAACCTTCCGCGCCATGTTCCACCAGTACTTCCAGATGGCTTCCCGTATCCGAAAACACTACCTCTCTCCGCGCGTGCTCCTTTGCCTGCTCACTGGGAAGTTCGTCCCGCCCATCAACCGCAAGAATCTGTACAGTCTGCAGTACTTCATGTTGCCCGCGAGGAGGTCAGGCATCATGGAAATGTGGGCCGCTGTCAACGCGCTTGTACGGAACGAGAAGAGGCCGCCTATACCGGTGATGAATGGGAAGCATCCGCCGCAGTTTCAACTATCAAGGGCAAGGGGTTATGGCGGGCACTAATGAAGGGCTGTTCTGAGATAGCGAGCATTGAAAAATTAATATGGACATGTGCATCAATATGTCCCTTGTCGAACCTCTCGTTCCATGATTTGCCTTGGACCCTCAGGTGGACCGCACATGATTCCTAACGAGGTAGCAGACATCTGGAACTGGGAACTCGGACAGCATCTTGAACACATTTCCCTTTCGATTTGGTGACAATCGCAAACTTCAATATATACCATCTGAAGTTTCTCGGGCAAATTCTTGATCAGACTGTGGTGATACCCGTACACCCTATTTGATGATGGGAGGTCTGTTCCGCATCTGCACATGTGTGGTTCGTGGATCTCGGCCTGGTCAATTACTTACCCTATACACAAATGGGCATTCTAAATTTCTGGAACGCAGTTCCTCTCCAGCTTTTTAACAATGCATAACTGCTGGAAGATCAGCCTGGTTAATTCAATGCGTATGCTCAGCAATTGATGAAAGTGTAAGCCTGGACATGGTCCACTGGTACGCACGTTGAAGTGAGGCTTTCTCGACTCCCAAGGTCCATTGTATCTGCTTCCGTCTACTTGAACTCACTCCGGCTTCCAAGCTTTCTCTTCTACCTCGATCGTTTCCATTCTGTTTGTCATGCTTGCGAAGAAGATCTTGCATGGAAGTAAGCAATGGGTAGGCCTAGTTAATAGCAAGCCTCTTTCTCTGGAGCTACCTATATCCTTACCAATTCGTCTCCTTCAACTCCACTGTTCACTACGGCCCCTATATGGGTCTATTCCGTGTAACATCCAAGATACGCCTATCAAGCACCAAACTTTGGGGCGTGACTCCAAGAGTTTCGAGGCGCTATCCTGCCCCTTGAAATTGTATCGCACATATGGATCGAGAAGGACTCGAGAGATCTCTGCAGCCCACGAATGTAGACTACATGGGTTCACTGAGCACCGGCCCTGGATACTACAACCGCCCCGATGTTCCAAGAGGGAGCTCAACCGAGAAGTGTCTCTACTGTACCGAGGTCACACGAAGCTGTACAAAGCCGCGTTGCTTGCTGCTCCTGCGTACGCCCTCGGCCCTTGATGGTAAGCTAGACTGTTTTCGTCACATCGCAGAACTGTCAGTTGCCTTGATGCCTCCCGAATATAGACAATTGAGTTGCCCCTGAGCCCTTGGTCCTTCTTCTCCCAACTTCGCTTCTTCTTCACACCAACACCACCACTCGTCAGGGTCCGGCATCGAGCCTTTCAAGGTCGCAGAATCAATATGTCGAGCTCACCAAGTCAGGCGCAGATGAACAATATAGACCAGTCGTCAGATGGTTCTTACGATGACCGCAGGGGTTTCAGCAGGTTTGCCTTTATCATCATGGCCGGTGTCATTCCAAGCTGTATCGTTCTGGTGGTGGGGTTGATCCTCCTGATCTGGGTCAAGCGAAGCTGTCTCGAGAGGAAGCAGCAAGAGCACGAGATTTCCGAAATAACGGATCGAAGATGGGCACTACTGGACGGCTCGAAGTGCCCAGGCCTTCCAGAGAACGAGCAAGACCACGAACCTGTCACCGCCGCAGCAGGTAAATAGGTCATCTAAAGCCTAAGCGCAAACCAACAGTTCGTTGGTCTCGAACACTCAGTCAACAAACTTCAGTAGACCGGCAAACGAGACGCTGACGACCTGAAGGACGTGGGAACCGAGAACAGAGCCGGGATGGCTGCCTAGTGACCATGTCACGTTGGCTTGTAACGACAACAAAGAGATGAACCTGAGTACCGCAGCCACCGAGGTTTCCACTCGACAACAAGTTTGTGGCTGCCCGTGCGGGAACAAAATCGGTTTCACCCCTAGGAGCAACATTGTGGCTAGGGGCTTGACCAGTCCGACGGAGAGCCTGACAGCAGACTATAGACGAAGGATAGCGGTGGCATGTTGAAGTGGTGATATGTTTTCGGGGAGGAAGGAGAAGGGACCGAATATATTCTGATTAGCTGTGTGTACTTTCAACGTCCACAACAATCCGTCGGAGTAGAGAGATACACCAATGATACGCAAGAGTCTTCTGCGTCCTGCCAAAGTCTGCGTTGCTGCTAATGTCATATTCATACGTGACTTCATAAAGGAGAACCATTTTGTCACCATGTACCCACCCAGCTCTGTATGGTCGAGGCGAAAGAATACTTATGCAGACCAGCCAGATTGACTGTGTAGGACTGTCATGAAATAATCGTAAGGGACGTGGTTTATCTGCTGTCGTTGTGTTCAGAATAGCCTCCCGAGGTAGTATCCTGCTAGGTGCGCTTCGGTGTACTACTGCGTGAGAGTCGGCAAAGTATGAGGAGGCCGCATTCGTAACCCAATCTTGGTGCTGGCGAGAATGTTGAAAGTGACGGCATGAACCAAATCAACCTTGGGCGACTATTTCCACGTGGCGTTTTTGTGCAATGACCAGTGATCCGTGAAACTTACCTAGGTACTTAAAGTTTCATTTCTTCCGAAGCATCGACACCCCTTCGATCGGGGGGCATGGTCGAAAAACCTTGGAACACAGATTCAAGGCCATTTTGTACCTGGGGGTTGGCCTGCCTCGGGAAATATGCATTTAATGTACCTGATGTTACCAGGTAATTTGCGTGCGCCTGGGCAATTATCATGACCAATAATCCAGAACGGCACTTGCACTTGCACCTGCCCTGTGCTGTCGGACTGTCCCACGGGGAAGGAAAGTGTGGGGTAAAGTCAGGCCATTCTGTATTCTACCTGGTACCAGGGAAGGATACACGTGACCTCTCGAGCATGAGGGGAAAGCGCAGGGCGTGTCGAGGTAAATACAACGTCAATTCATCTCCTCAATCCTCACGATCCTCTCTCTCATCTGCACTGACTGCTCTGTGTGGTCTAAAACGACAACAATCGGGAACCAGGAGCAACTAATTCGAGATGCAGGTGTGCCAATCTGCTCCCTCGCCCCCCCTCTAAACCCGGTGTTGGCCAACTGTCTAACACCCACTAAGGCGCTAACTGAATCGCCCCACTCAGCGCACTGATCCAGCACTGATTCACCCGCGAGCTACGGGTCCCCACAAGGTGCACGGTATTATCGCGGAGATGGAGCTTTCCCCAGAAAATCCCTCTGAGGGCGAGCCATTTCATCAGATCGGCCTCTGAGCTCGGCCTTGAAGCTCGATAAGCTCTCGATATATGCGGCCGCGAGGCTACCAAAGACTTGGATCGTCCCGGTGGACGTCGCGAGCACCGGCTGGACCGGAACGATACAGCGGAGCACTGGTATAGCAGAGTAACGGGTACAGCATAGCATTGGCACATCACAGCACCTCGGCCAGACATGAGCTCTCCAGAGGGGTTACAGCATCGTCATCCTGCGCCTGCAGGATTATTCACAGCCTGAGCCGATTCGGGAGCTTCACTGGTGATGCCATCGGTGTGGACCTGAATACCAGCTCTCAAAGGGTAGACACGAAATAATCGGTTTGGGGTCGAGGATCCAGCAGATCGGGCTGGACTGGGCATTGCTATTTTACAGTTCCCGAAGACTTGAGAACGCTCAAGGTTGCGCCTTCTATGGTCTCTATGATCCCCGACGCAGCACCCTTCTATGCAATACACGCCGCCAATGCACATCCCATGTTTGTCGTCGATGCCGTTAAGTGGTTTGCGGAGGCTCCTCCGCATATTCCACCTTTCAGCATATGGCCCATCAGTGTCCGGCAAGGCCTGCTCCATTTGTCGGATGACAGAATGAAGAAATTGTTTACGTCTGTATTGAGAGAATTGTCAGTGTTCTGTTCGGCTATCCCATATATTGTGTTTATGTTGGTGTGTTGATTTGCAGTGAGGGCATTGTTTGTGTTTCGGTGAGGCATTTTCGGTCGTATTGTGATTTTTTGATATCCGTTCATTGGGACGATCATGGGGGTTGCACGTACGAACTTGGCCATGAGGGCAACCATCAGGTCGAAAAGACCGATGGCCTCGACGAAAGCGAAACCCAGAATGGCGTAGGAGAACAGCTGGCCACGGAGAGCGGGGTTGCGGGCAACACCGTTCAGGAGAGCGGCGAAGACGAGACCAATACCGATACCGGCACCAGTCAGACCGATGGCGGCGGCACCCATACCCAGGTTCTTGGAGACCTCAACCAGGGCGTTGGCGATCTCGGAGGAGTAAGGGCGAGCCTGCTGCTTGAAGGCGGAGCGGGTGGTGGTGTTGAGGATGGTCTGGCGCTTGGCAGCCTGGAGAGGGCTGGCCTTGGTCATGCCTATTGAAGAGATTTTCTCAGTATTTGATGATCGGGAGCTACGGCGACATCGTGGCGGGCTCGATTGGATCAATTGAGGTCGATTGAGGTCTCAATTGGCTTTCAAGAAAGCTCAGAGCTCCTTGCCGATGACGTTTGAGGTCGACGGTCGTGCGACGATAAGCTTTCGGGATGTGTTTCCTTACCAGTGATGGTACGCTTGGAAGCGTTAGCAACCTGGACGCGCATGGCAGGGCGAGCGACCTTGACGGTCGAGGAGGCCATGGACGAAGCCAGGCGGGAGGCGAGCACACGAGTAGAGGCCATTGTGACTGATGGAGGGGAGAGTTGTGAAAAGAGGACAATTCTCGATAGAAGGGAAGGCTTGGGCGAATTGCTGAAGACTGCAAGACGGACAGTTGGCTTGGTGTGGATGAGGGAAAAAATGAGAACGGAAGGGAAAAGGACAGAGCGGAGGTCAGGTGAAAGGGTGGGACACGGACCAACACCAGGAAGCTTGGTACCAGCCTGCCAGCCAGCAACCCCCCCAAGTCCCGACTGAGACTTGGATATCATGGACCAATTGGCAGCCAAAGCGGGAACACACGAACCCACTACATCATGGCAGTTGTGGGTCCTTCAAACCAGCCCAAAGCATCCAGGAAGGAAAAATGACGCCCCGGGAGCCGGCAAGACACTACTGTGCTCGGGCGATATCGGGTCCTCTTGTACCAACGAGACATTAAAAGAGCTCGATCCCTCGGTTTCAAGCTGTGGAAGTAAGCACTTGGCTCTCTGCTACAGAACTGCTGAAGCGCTGCCATTCACCCCAGCTGTCAACTCATGTGCTCTGGCAGATGACACACGACTCATGATGCGGACATCTCCTATCAACTGAGGAGTGCAACCTCCTTCAAGCAACATACAACCGCTACCGGGGGCAACCATTCCTACATGGTGTGAAGGCCCAGGGAGTGTTCGCCAGATAAACCTCGAGATATTCCTGCCCTAGACTTTGCTTACTGCTGACCCTGAGCTCATACTCGGCTTGACATGTAATCCGATCTTGTATGATTGGAAAAGGATGCGGCCAAGACATTGTCAAGGGACAAGGGAGGGTAAGGTATCTTGGTCCCATGCATACCTGACACCTTGAAAAGAGCACTACCTTCAAGTCTCTCCAGTTCAAAGCTTCACAGAAGCTACTCCAGCCTATCAAGATTGGGCAACCCGGAGGCACGTCCCTCAAGAACGCTCGCTCTTGAGGCCTTACCCAGCATTGTCGTCATAGGAAGACCAGTCGTGGAATACGGGGCTGGTGGCTTAAGCCCCAAGTGCTTGCCGGAAACGCCCTGTTAGAGTGGAAAGCAATACCATGCACGATTTGAATGGGAATGGAAAGAGATCATCGTTCCGAAGCTGGTCCAGAATGCCCTCGAGAATCGAAAGCCAACCTTAGCAAACCGATTTGAGTCCTTTGAGAGCACGGTCACTCAAGTTCCTAGGCATTGAAGGTCACACTGGGGTTTGAGGCTATAATATGCCGAAAACTTTTCCAGCCCAAAAATGTCCGCGACGACCCGTGGCCCGTGATGCACAGATCCCTGTTGTGCAACAACAACCGCAGCTCGCGTTTGGAGCCTCATTCCTGAGGTTGGATTTAAGCTCAGTGCCTGTCGTCCGGGAGCTTCGGCTGTAACGGTAAGCCCGCTGTTGCGGCTTCAGGTAATCCACTACTATGTACCGAGTAACCCCACAGTAGTAATGACATCTGGACAATCTTCGTTTCGGTTTGTAATAACAATAATGTAGTTTTGTTCTCAAGTCCTTTTTCATATGGTTCATAAGAGCTCATCAAGCAGTGCATTGCGTTTCTAAGTAAGGGGCGCTGTCGGCCCGCGGGCTTGATCACCTAGACCTGGTAAGCTGCATGGCGACCTGATTAGCATTCCCGACTGGCTGCGACCCAAATTAGTCTGTCAGCAATGCCTTTCAGCTCATCGGTACAACAATACCGTAGTGTGACCTCGGGAGCTTTCACCTGTCAGCTCTGCTATGCAAGGATTTTGAGGGTGGCCCAAGCTCCTTGCCGAAAGGAGTATAACATCCCACCTCGATGGGAATCATTGTTTCACAAAGTTATTGCGAATGATGCGTGGTCGATATCCCATCTCATCGTGTTGTGAAGAGGCAAAGGGGCATATTGCAAGGAGTCCAGCAACAAGTATCAATAAACCTCGAGAAAACCAAAAGGCAGGCAGCATGATATGATAGGGCCACCGCTATTAATTATGATATTGCAGGCTGTTTCTGCTATGCATCTGCGACAACAAAGGATTAAACATCGTCATCGTCCTCCCCCTCCTCTTCCTCATCACCATCGTCTTCACCTGACTCCACAGCAACCTTCTTGATAGCATACCCTTCGACAAAACCATTAGGATCACACGCCTTCTCGAGACTAATGCCATTCGCCTTGACCCATTTCCAGACCGCGTCCTTGGAGATGCGCACCCGCCGCACCTCCTTCTTCTCCCTGTCCACATCTGCATTAAGGATAACAGGAGCAGCAGCAGTAGCAGCAGCAGCAGCAGCAGAACCCTCCCTGCCGTCCTTCTCCTCGCCATCTTCAGGTGACAACTCACGCCTCTTAGGCTTTGGCGAGCCCATCCCCGCCTCCTCAACAATAGCCATGTCGCGCAGCACAGCCAGGCAGTCCTCCTGCACGATCCATGTCGCCCTGCTACAGTCCTCGACATCGACGATGACTTCGTCGTCACCACTGGTGTCTAGGTTCAGTAACCACCCGGCAATCTCACCCGCCCAGAACCGTTTGTACCCCCGCTTGCCCAGGTCGGAGATGGGCTTCTCCGGACCCCCGATCATGCCCTCCCGACGCGAGATCTCGTAGCTCACGCCCATGAGCAGCGCGCCTAGGCCCTTGCGCTGCCATGGGGGGAAGATGAGGATGCATGCTAGGTTGTTGTTGTCCCATGACAGCTTCTCCTTGGAGAAGAAGCCCACAATCTGACGCCTGGGCGACTGCGATGGTGATGGCTGTGGCTGGGCCGTGTCATTATCTCCGCCAACCCCTGCGGCCGGGCCTGGAGGTAGGTGGGGAGGTGCCGTGTAGACTAGGAGGAAGTAGTTGAAGCACACGACATCGAAGAAGACCGACTTGTTATCCAGGAACAACTTCGCGAAGAGGGAGAGGTTCTGGCAGAAAAGGCCCTCTTTCTCCCCGTCGACCTGCCAGATGGACCACTCGCCCTGGTCCTCGACTGTCTGCTCAACCACCTGGACAGCCGGGTCAGAGCCTTTCTTCTTGCGTCCTGGTCCCTTGAACGCCGCCACTGCCGATGGTGCACCGGCTGGGACCTGGACCTGGCGGGTCTGGCGACCCTTGGGGTGCGTGTAGATCTTCTCGCCTGGGATGTAGTTCCTCCTCTCGCACAGGTGGACATGCTGCCACCAGGGCACGAGCTCCTTGGAGTACTTGAAGCAGCATGGGCAGACGTACAGTCTGTCTAGTTTATCTTCCTTGGACTTCCGAGAAGTGGTGTTGTTCGTTGCCTCCTCCTTGATGCTGGTGCCGCCATCATGTGATGTAGATCCGTTGCTATGGCTCGCCTTCACACTATTCCCGGATATCTCCCCCAGCGCTTCTGTGCCATAAGGGGAATGATACCATGTTGAGAAGCAGACATTGCCAAAGACGACCTTGTCGATGTTCCGGCCGGGGGTCTTTGGCTTTTTATGGTCTCTGGCAGCTTGTTGCTTTTTGGAAGGCTTTGGCTGGTGTTGCTGAACAGGACTCGTAGTCGATGTGGGTGGTGGTGGTGGTGGTGGTGCAAATGGCTTGCTCGTGTTGGCGGCGACGTGATCCGAGACCCTGACCGACCTGGAAGGGAGTTGTGTCATTGGGGCAGTGGAGGAGGGCGGCTTTGGTGGGGGTGGTTGTTTCTGGAGAGGCCTCGACGGGGGTAGGGAGCTGCTCCCTACTATTGGACCCACAGCCGAATCACGACGTCTCAGGCTCTTGAATTCTCCGATGTGCATGGGCTTGGCGGGACCATCTGCATTGCCGTGGTCTTCTCCTGGATCATCCTCATCATGATGATGAGGAAGATGATGAAGATGGCGGAGTTTCAGAGCGGCCTTCGGGGCTGAACCCCGACCGGCCTGATTCGTGGTAGCCCGCTGCACGGGCCGACGCGGCGGCTGAGTCGGTGCGTGCGCGTGCGTTCGACCCGACGCCTGCGCCATTGCAGGGCCAACAGAAACAGCACGGCCCCGCAGGCTGACGGTCCTCGTCAATGCCGGGGCTTCTTGGTCATCATCGTCATCGTCGTTGTCATCCTTTTTTCCATTGATCTCTAAGCCCGGTCTTCCGTCGGACACGGCAGCGGTACCGGCGGCATGTCTTCCGCGACGGCGGCGCGGTTCCGGATCGGCCTGCCAGGGGAGCGGGGCTATAGCTGAGGTCTGGGTGTGACGTGTTGCACGACGCGTGACAGCAGTGGACTGCTGCTCACCTGTGCTTGGTGGAGATTCAATAAGTGCAGCATCGTGAGGCCGCTTACGTTTGAGGGGAGACATTAGGGCTATCTGTTTATACAGAGTTGCTTGAGATGATCAGGTGCTCGGTTTCATGATGGCGGAGTGTCTTGTCTTCTGCTAAAGTTCAACCAGACCATCCATCAACCATTCCCATCACTCGCGTTCAGCAGCAACTGGCCATTGAAACAGCACAAGCACACAGGCACATTACGTAATCGTTGAGACCTGTAACGTTCCCGCTTCTGGAGCTAAGGTACAGTGGCAGAGGTACGTACCCTTTACACTGCCATCCCCACACCCCGGCTATAACCTCCCGCAGCTCCAGAAATAATCCAGCATCGACCCTTGCGACGTATCTGGTAAATTGTGAAGACTGTACTTGCCACTGAGGACTGCCAATACGTCCTAACGTTACCGAGATGAGCACTCGCAGCAATCGTCTCCTGCCGCACCCTCTTCTCCTTCCCTTCGGACGGTAGCCATAGTCGCCCGTCGACACGCCCGCCCGCTCAGTGGGCATGCTGCGACTCGGCCTCGTCAAACACTTCACGGAAGCTCGCCGGATTATCCTACCTCTGAAGGTGTGTTTTGTGTTTTGTATTACAAAGGTACATCCAACATGAGACGCCTTGGCTGACTTTGGTCCAGAGATGCGCTAGATATCCTCTTCCTGAGCGTTCCTTCCAGACTGTCGCGCAGCGCATAGAGCCCGAAGCACCTGCACCAGACTCCCGTCATGGCGCAGGTACCGAACTTCCCTCCAAGGGACAGGGACCACGTCGCAGGCGACCCCGATACTACTTGAGCGTCCCGCCGACCGATCTGCTCGTACAAAGACTGCGGAATCGAGGCGCCCCTTTGACATGGAATGCGTGGAAGACGATGCGTATGGTCGCCAGGTCGCGAAGCCCTCGGCTCCCGGTCATGGCCCACCAGTTTGCTCTGAGGCAAGAAGAGGCGAAGATGGAGACCAGTGTGTCGGAGATCCTGCAAGACCCAGACCAATGGAGGTCTCGTGTCGACACGATTGCTCTCAAGGGTGTCAAGGAGGACGACTTGGAACAGTGGATCTGGATCTTGGAAGCAGAAGACACGGATGTCAAGGTTGAGCGGTTCCTTTCCTCTGATCGCCATAAACACACATTTGTGCTCATGGCACTTCTCAGGACCGACGAACATATGACCAAGGGCAGCTCCCTGATGGGCTTGTACGATTACATTGCGAAGACGTACTGCCTGCCCGAGCCTATGAACCGGCAAGGAGCTCCCATGGGTGCACCGGGACGTACGCTGGACAACGCCTTCAACATGACACCGATGCATTTCATGCTTTTGATTAAGCGTCTTGTACATCACTGCTTGAGGACGTGGCCTTCTTCCATCGTGATTATCGCCAGACTGGTGATCAGTTACCTGCGGACTGTTCCACATAATACAAAGCCCCGCAAGAGCAAGCGCCGCACTCGATATTCGGATCAGTGTATGATTTTCAATTACACGCTACAAAATTTCCGGCGGTCGTCATCAATACGGCCCCTCGCAAACTTTCAACACAACTGGAAAGCCCAGAGGATATTGTTGAGCTTCTCTGCTAATCTGCCAAGGTCATTCATTATTGATAGGCTCAGTTATAGGGCTATCAGGATGGTTCTGATTGGTCTCAGGAAGTCACAGACGGAACAGCAGACGGCTTTCCGACACTCCAAGAACTGGCCGCCATACAGGAGAAAGTTGGATGGGACAGACGAGGCTAAAGATGTTGAAGACTGGTATAGCAGGAGCGTCAAGGCTGGCATCCTCAAGAGGCAAGAAGGTTATGCCGATGATCGGGTGGATGCTGCGCTAGACACCCTGGGAGGCGCCAAACTTGACGGCTCTATTACCATCCAGACACGGTCAGGGGCCCCGAGACAGTGGTCTGGCAACCATCGGTCTCTGGCGGTATTTTCGACCTGGGCTGCCAAGGTCAAGGCAACTAGGAACGCGTACGAAGCCTGGCAGCAATTCCAAGAGCCTCCCTTGCCCGGAATCAAGCCAAACTTTCAGGTATACGCGGAAATGTTCTCCAAGCTTTTCTCTGCGGAGGTTGACTATACATCCTCGATTCTCCCGGGCGATTCCAAGGAGGTCTTTCCGCCGTACCAGGTCAACTTGACCGAATTCGAACGTGAACGGCTGCGTCCGTTATCCGTGCATGAACTTTACAAGAGGATGCTGCAAGACGGGAACAGGCCTGTCAAGCACTGTCTCGCGCTGCTCGTGCGCAACGCGGCGACAGTCGAAGAGGCTGCAGGCTATCTCAATGACAGTCCACTGGCCAGGACAGCGGTTGGGGACCTGACAACATCACTGAATCCCACGTACGATAACTTGCAATGGATTCCGCTACAGATCTTCGACGCGTACATCGGCCTGCTCTGCGCCCGCCAGGCACGCCGACGATGGGTTCATGAATCCCATCACAATTCCAAGCACACACCACGGCCTGATGTGCTCAGGAAGTATGATCTCCTGAAGCGCGCTATCCACCTTGTCTGTGTCCGATCAGGGCCTAGGAGGAAACGAGCTCCGGCGCCATGGCACACGGTCATGCAGTCCCTCGCACACGACAAACTCGTCCTCAGGCCCTGGTGCACCCAGGCAGAAGACGACATCGAGGCCCTGAGAATGATGCAGTCGCTTTTCGACGCGTACAAGATCAGCGAGGGCCTACATCCCATACCATTTGACTGCCTCGCGCGCTGCACCTGGAAAGCCGCCCGGGCAGATGGCGGGACGTCAAGTCGGGCAAAGAACGCAAAGCAACACGTCGCAAAGGCCCACGCAACACTAAGGTCCGCCTTCAGGGAGCTTACCGCCACCGTGCAGGCCCCGAGCGGCGGCAGCCTCGAGGCGTCCCTGCCGCCGCTGTACCACGAGCTCAGCGCGGCGCACGTCCGTAAGTACCTGGAGACGCTGGCGAGCCTGGGGGACATCGACGAGGGCGTTCATGTTGTCGACTGGGTGCTGTCGTCGTGGGACCGCAACGCCGCCATCCTGGAGCACGCGCGGGACCCGGGGAACAAGCAGTGGTCGATGCTGAGGGAGGCGTTCGTGTGCTTCCGGGCGTTTGCGGAGGGGAGCGTCTCGGACGAGATCATGGGCAGGATCGAGGCGAGGTTCGAGGAGCTGAAGGGTAAGGGGTCGACTTGGTCGTGGCCTGGGCAGGAGGACGTTGAGGATTATGTTGCGTGGAGACGGGAGAGGGAGGAGGGTCAAGGATAGGGTGTGATATTGTCTGGTATGTGGATCAAATCTAGATATTGTTTTGGAGAAGCATCTAGAAAACATATATTCAGAAAGTCGAACTGTTTCGACCTGGGAGCACAAGCAATCCGGATTGTAGTGTATTCTACTGTTACAAGCTGTTGCTAGTCCACTCTCACAGGCAGATGTTTCGACAGTTCTGTATCCTGCTAATGGGCATGCGCGAATGGATGCCGTCTCCTTGCTAAGCTGGGCTGCATCTATCATGGATGGTGTCTCTGCAATTTTCAATGGCAATGGAATGTTGGAAGGTCCATGGACGGTGCAGAACAGCTATTGTTCCTCCTGACGGAATACATCCCCTAGCCACCCGCGCGCACACATGCGGTCTTCTAACCTGGTTGCTTGAAGGATCTATCAGACATCCATATGTATAGTAGTGTAGAGCTGGAACCGCCCACATATGCCTAGGCACGATACGATTCGTTTGGTAAGGGAGAGTTGAGAACTGCTTGGACAATTGGGGAGGAGGGGGAGGTGAGGTGAGATGATATACTCATGGTAGGGAGTTACCAGGGATATCCCTGCTGCTGCTGCTTATCCCTGTCATCTTCCGCGTTTTTCATTCGTCAATGCGTTTCCTACGGGGACCCATACTTGGAAAGAGCGCCCTGGAAGCGTTCTCGTTCAATAAGCCTGTCACGCTTTCCCGTTCTGTTCAAATCGCGTGGGATATCGCGTTCAGTCCCCGAGGGTCCTTTCGGTCCACTTTGTCCCTTTGGCTTTGTAGCCTGATTTGAGCTAGACTCTTCATTATACTCATCTGTGGTGTATGGGCGCGTCGTCGAGATCGCATAGCTTCCTGCAGTATTTGGTCACAGTCTTTTTTGTATTGCGGGTGCTTGGCGGGTGCTTTTTCTCCTGCATTGATCTTGCGTTGCGGACCAGGACGTATCTCCGGTCGGTCTCACATCTGGCTTCCAAACTTTTGCATCAAGCCTTTTCACAGAACCTTTGTTCAAGGTACAGAAACGCACCAGCACTTGAGTAGACCTTGTGATCATCAAGGTGGCACAATACTCGGATTTGGACAATAGACTGACCATTTCATTCAGCATTGCTCTCCACTTTTCTCCCCTTTCTTCGCCTGGACTTCGCAGGAGACATACTAAACCTTCCAGTCCTTACAGAAAAGGCAGGCGCATCGGTTCGCAGTAGACACTTCGCCAAAACTTCGCCATATTCTGGCGTATTGACTTCCCATTTCCCAGCTCCTCCAAAGTGGCGACCCATGGACACTATACTGTAGACGTGTCCTAAGATCTCTGATGGAGGCGGCAAAGGCATTTCATTATGGACAATCTCGGCTTAGACAAGATGGACTTTGTCATCAGTGATCTAGATCCCAGCCTCAGTCACGACCTCCACATTGCGATCGGGCTAGCGGAAACAGCAGAACTGGAGGCCGAACTTCAAGAAGTCGCACTCGACAGTGATAGCGAGGTAGCCGACCTTCAACGCTTTCAACACCGCGAAGCAGTGCCCTCCCAAGCCCAAAGCAGGACTCAGAGTATCAGCGTGGAATTGCCGCTCTCGACGCTGCAGTGTCCCGTTTCTGTCTTCGAGGGAGATCAAGAATGCCCTATTTCCATCTCAAAAGAGCGAGTAGCTGTACAGAGCCTGCTCGAAGCCGACCCAACCCAGAAAGATGGCGACTTTATCGAGTTTGAGCTTGCCGATTTCACATGTTACATCAATACGGACCGGTTTCCTTTCGAGATGAGAGCCCTGCATACCCATGCAACTCTAACAGGGAAGACATTATTCTACTTCGACGGCGTACTTAGAGTAGGCGACGTTCAGCACCACGTCAGGCGGGTGCCATTCGAGCAAATCCCCTTGGGAAACTATGGCAACGGCCACCCTACCGTAGGTGACCAGCTGTGGGTCCGATCAAAGCTCAACGAGAAAAGGGAGATATACTACCAGCTGAAGAACCCGTCAAAAGTGTATGCTCGCTTCCATGAGCTCTTCCTCTGGATTGCTGATTTGGCCAAGCACGTCGTTGACTTCTTCGAACATATGATTGACCAACAAAACCGCGACGTTTCCCTTCACCACTTCAAGAGAGACTTTAGCCAATGGCTTTGGAAGACGCATGGAAAAGCAGAGGAGTTCCAGCATTGGTACAAACAAAGGGGCGGGGATGATTTTCGGCAATCGATCGTTGCAAACCAGGCCTTCATACGCAAAGAGGCATTCGCTATGCTCAGGCAGAAGTGGCGTCGTCTTGTGGTCTTCCGCGAGATCGCAAAACCATTTGACTTTTACAAGCGTCAGTTCCACACAGCAGAGCGAGGGCAGGAAAAAACATCGGTTAGGACTGGCCCCCCGGATACGATTGTGACTCCCTACATACGCGATTGCTTTTCCAACATGAACCTTGGACAGCTACTGAAGGCGGTGGAACCCTGTATGAGCACAGAGGAACGCATCAAGGCCTCATGGCCGGAACGGCGTTCGAGCCCCTCTACCCAAAATCCGGGGACATTTGCGAACTGGGACGCTATGATAGAGAGCATCAAACCAGGCGACCTAGTTTCAACGCACCATGATCCGGATGACTGCAACATCTGGAAGACCCCTAAACCAAAGGGAGCTCCGAAGAAGGAGCCAACTGAAGGGGATGGAGAGGTCAGGAGGTGGTATTGTCTCGTTCAGAAAGTCTTTACCAAGAAGAATGGTTCGCGAACCTTTGATATCCTTTGGATGTACCAGCCGGAAGATACCCCGTGTGGTTCGATGAGGTACCTTTACAAGAACGAACTCTTTCTCAGTGATCACTGCACCTGCCACTCAGACGATGCAAATATCAAAGACAGGGAGGTCACAGGTGTCCATTCTGTCGAGTGGCATGGTAATCCAGAGACAAACGCGGAGTTTTTCGTGAGGCAGACGTACCAGCACCTGCAACGACGCTTTGTTACCCTGGAACAAGCACACCTGCGATGCCGCATTGGGGAAAAGCAGCCTCGGGAATATCACGTTAGGGATACAGTGCTCGTGCTAACCCCTGGCACCAAGGTTCTTGAGCCATACGAGCTGCTGGGCTACCTCGAAGGCGGCGAAACTGTCAGACTGCGAAGGTTGCTCCGCCGAAGACATATCGACAGGCAACAGCGCGGTGCACCGAACGAGCTGGTGTATACTGAAGAGGAAACCTACGCGTCGATCAATGGAATCCATTCCAAATGCATCATACGTTGCTACTCCCCGGGCGAAGAGATCCCCGTTCCGTATAACCTCAACGGCACCGGCAATGCTTTCATTATTACTCACCGAAAGCTTGCTGACGGTTCGGTGGAGCCGCTGGGAATAGACAAACCCCAGATCCGTCAAGGCTTCGATCCGAAGCGCCCAGCAAAGCAGCTCCGTGGATTAGACCTGTACTGTGGATGTGGAAACCTCGGCCGTGGATTGGAAGAAGGCGGTGCGGTCATAGCCAAATGGGCAAACGATATCTGGGATACCGCGGTGCATACATACATGGCCAATGCCAAGGACCCGCGATCCGTAACGCCTTTCCTGGGCTCTGTCGATGATCTTCTTCACTTGGCACTTGAGGCCAAGTTCAGCAACACTGTTCCTCGCCCTGGGGAGGTGGATGTGACCACTGGCGGAAGCCCTTGCCCTGGGTTCTCTCTCATTACGGCCGACAAAACGACCATAGAGCAGAAGAAGAACCGCTCCCTGGTGGCTTCCTTTGCAGCGTATGTCGACTTTTATCGACCAAAATACGGTCTTCTGGAAAATGTGACCAGCATCATACAAAGACAAGGGAGCCAAGAGGATTTCTTATCCCAGCTCTTCTGTGCAATAGTCGGAATGGGCTACCAGGCACAGGTCATTCTTGGGGATTCCTGGACCCACGGAAGCCCGCAGAGACGCGAGCGAGCATTCCTATTGTTCGCAGCACCCGGTCTTCGGTTTCCCTCGGCCCCGAAGCATTCACATTCGCACCCCTCCAGAATAATACTCAAGGGGCTGGGTAAGATAACGAACGGAGAGCCTTTCATGAAGAGAATCGATCCGCCGACAGCTTTCAAGCACACCACACCTCTCGAAGCGACTTCAGACCTCCCCGATATTTACGATGCGAAACCAGACACGTGCGTGCCCTTCCCAGACCACAGGCTTTCCATCTCAGTCTCCTCGGGCAACATGAAGTCTCGGGCCGAGAGGGGCGAGGGCAAGAGCATGCGCACGCAGCTGCTCAACATCCCCATCCGGCCATACGGCATGGACTTTTCGAAGGCATGGTATGGGAAGACGGATGAGATACCCCGGGACATGTTCGACCACGAACGCGACGCCTTTCCCATGAAGGGCAGCTCACACCGCGCCTCCAAGATCAGCCAGGGCTGGGGACGGGTCCATCCTAACGGTCTGTTCGCCACTGTGACCACGTTCTGCCACATTACTGATGCGCGGACGGGTCATTGGACGCACTGGGACCAGCCGCGCCCGCTCACCATCATGGAGGTGCGCAGGGCGCAGGGCATACCGGACGACGAGGTCCTCCTAGGCACACCTAAGGACCAGTGGAAGCTGGTGGGCAATGCGGTCGCGCGTCAGATGGCGACGGCCCTGGGGCTGGCGCTGAGGGAGGCGTGGATGGGCACGCTCTTCGAGGAGGGCGACGGCGAGGCGCCGGTCGTGGAGGAGGAGGAGGAGGAGGCCGTGAATGGATACGGCCTAGGAAACGGCTCGAGCAGGTCCCAGACTCCTGGGTTCCGCATGTATTCCGACCACGAGACTGCCTCCGCACAGGCCGGCGGCATCTCATCGACGCCCGCTACCAGCCTACCTGACGTTAACGACGACTTCATGGCCCTGGACGGCGCCGCCGATAGTAAGAAGCGGTCTCTGTCCAAGGCCTTGGCTGATGAGCTTCTGGCGTCCAAGAGGCTGCGCCTGACGGAACCGGGGCCGGAGCTCCAGGTTGGCTCAGAGCAGTCGAGCGGTGACAGTGGCGATGACGATGATCTGCTGTACCTCGGCTCTGCCCCGACGGCAATACCATCACGGTCCCGGTGGGACGGGCCCACCGTGGTCAGCCTTGACGATGAAGTCGTATCGGACGAAGCGCAGCATCAAGTCTTCGGTGACGAAGATGTCACAAGTCCTGGGCCTGACTCGCCGGTCGATGCGTCTCAGCGGAGCGGGCCAACGATAGTGAGGCTTCTGTCGGACGACGAAGACGAAGATGCCTTTCACTAGAAGTCAGACTGACAGAGAGTGGGGAGGATTTGACATAACGAGTGGCTTGGACATAGATAGTTGGAGTATGAGAGCATGTCCCTACATCAACCTCGTTTCACAAGGCGTGGGAACGAGCGAGCACATGCACTTCATCCCGGGACACCACCATTGAGTCTTTGCGCTGAGGGTTGGTCGTTGAGATCTATGCTGCAGAAGGGGAAAAGCACACGGAGCATTTACATCAGCATAAGCGAGAGCATATTGGACGATCTGGGAATTAGGCCTGAGGTATCGCATAACGGCCATATAGAGGAGGGGCAGCATCTTGGGTTGTTGCTTGATCTAGACTCATGCACCTCGGAAGCATTTATCAGCCAACTCGGCGATCTTGGAAAGGTGCACCCTTGTGCCAGATAGATATCACCGTTAGGAAGTATCTAGAGCACAAACTTGGCAAATGAAAAGCAAGATTATTGGCCCGGAAACAAATTTGTCTCCGTTTTTATTTTATTCTGTTTTATTCTGTTCCTTCTATGTTTTTCGCGCAGTGTACTGTAGATGCATTATTCATTACCTACTATCACGTTTCCAGCAATCTCATATGGCCGACCTGACCATCCCGCAAAGCAAAACAATTGCGCCGAATGTGCTGTTTCCCCGTGGATCTTAAAACATTAATGATGGTCCTTCACGCTTCCCGATTCCTTAACCAGCTTCTTCCTTCCCTTTTTCTTTCTTTCTTCCCTCCCGCCAAGGTTCAGTAATCCCTCACCGTCATGGTCGCCCACATGGTGACAGTCTCCTTCTCCGTCGTGGTCGTGGTCGCGGTTGTGGTCGTAGTCGAGACGGACATGACCGTGATGTAAACCGAGACCGTCGTCGTGATGCCGTGGACGCTTGTGCTGGTACTGGTACCGATCGCGCTACCGTTGTCATTGTCACCGTTGGTGTCAGCGGTGTCGCTGCCGAACGAGTTGGACTTTCCGGGCCCATCAGTCGGAGACGGGGCCGCCTGTGAGGTTGACGACTTGGTCGTGGTGGCCTTCGCCACGGGGATGACGGCTAGAGCTGGGGCTGACGATGAGGAGGATGCGGAGGAGGATAGGATCGAGGCCTCGTCGGCCGTTGGAGAGGCGGAGGTCGAGGCGGAGGTGGATGCAGGGACGGTGTGGGCAGCGACTTCGGTCGTGATTACTGATGTCTTGGTTGTGTGTGAGGTGGAGGTGGTTGTTGGTTCTGTAGTGGGCGAGGCGCTTTGGAGCGTTCCCTCAGGCGAGTGGATGGATGTGGTGTGGTGTGCTTCGGACTTGATGGACGCAGGTTCCGTTGATTCGATGATCGTGGGAGATGGGGTCGATAGGACGGCGATGGTGGTGTGGCTCGCTGAATGTGCCGAAGAAGTGGCACTTTCCTCGATGGAGGTGGCCTCGACGATCTTGTGGGTTGATTTGGTCGAGCTGGGCGTCTCAAAAGTGGCCTCGTTACTGGCTACACTAGTTGAGTGGGATACCGTGACGGTAACAGCACCACCGCCAGTGTGCGTCCTCGACTGAGTCTCGGATATCTCGGGAGTAGTCTTTGCTGCCTCAGTACTCTTTGCTGCCTCGGTGCTCTTTGCTGCCTCAATACTCTTTGCTGCCTCAGTACTCTTCGCTGCCTCGGTACTTAACTTGGTCGAGCTGGTTGAGCTAGAAATAGCGGAAGTTGCCTCAACGCCGGGGCCAATAACAGTCGAAGAGGGTGGCGCGGCAGTCAAGGCACTACCGCCGCCAGTGTGTAATCTCGATACAGACTCGGATACCTCAGAAGTGGTCTTGACTGCCCTTAGTGTTGAGGTGGCCGAGCTAATCGAATTGGAAATGGCCGAAGTTGCCTCAACACCAGCGGCGATGACAGTCGAAGAGGGTACCGAGACAGACAAAGCACCGCCGCCGCCAGTGTGCGTCCTCGTTGCAGGCTCAGGTACCTCAGAAGTAGCGACGACCGCCCTTAGAGTTGACGTGGGCGAGCTGGAACTCGCGTCAACAGTAGCTGTAGCGATCGAGGAGGGTACGGTGATAGTCACGGCACCACCTCCACCGGTGTGCGCCCTTGAAGTGGTCTCAGATGGCTGCGCTGCCGCCAAGATAGATACCTCGCTGGACTGGACAGCCGTCGTGGCCGCCGACGAGGGCAGTGTCACGGTGAATCCAAGGCCCCCAACGGTATGCTTCTTTGATGTAATCTCAGACGTCTTCAATTCCGTCGAGGTCGAGCTCCCGCTGGGTTGGATTGTAGCTGTGACCGTCGACGAAGGTACCGTCACAGTGACCGCGGCACCCAGGCCGGCGTGCGTAACCGGTGTAATCGCGGATGTCCTCGATTGCGTCGAAGTCGCATCCTCGCTAGGCTGTACCGTAGTGGTAGCAGTTGACGATGGTACTGTCACTGTAACCGCACCTCCGTTTCCAATCACATCGGCCGTGGGCGTAGCCTCGACCGCGGCGTTGGGTGTGCCGATGATGGAGATTGATGATGCCACCTCGTCATAAGATTGGGTGGACGAAGATGAGGATGACAGGTGTGAAGAGACGGAAACAGCGTGGTTGGGAGTCGCATATGCAGATGACTTTTCAGTTGCGGACTGCGTGGGCTGAGCTTCTTCTGACGAAGAAGCGGATGAAGAAGTTTGGACAATAGGCTTGCCGGTTGAAGCGAAGTGTAAGACAGTCTGTGAAGTACGGGCTGCGCTTGACTCCGTGATCTCGGTAGAGGCGGGAGTCGTGTGTACAATTGAAGGTGATACGGCGACTGATGAGGAGCTGCTCAAGTACGAAACCGAAGCCGGTATCGACACAGCAGCCACAGCCGCCACCGATGAAGAAGCGCTTGAAGGTTTCTGGATGGAGGAAGCGGCCAGAGGCCTTGAGGAAGGCTGGCGTGAAGAACCAGCACTAATGGTGGTCGAGACGTCCTGGGAGATTGTGGATGTCAATTCGAAACCATCTGCGCTGAGTAGCAGCGAAGAGGTGGCTCTGGTGGTCTGGGCCAGGTTAGCAGGCCCCGAAGAATGGAAAGCAGCAGCAGATACGCTGGTAGTTGTCGCTGAGCTGCCTGAAATAGACTGTGAGAGTTCCGTTAATTTTGATGAGGAGGCCTGCACAGGAACAGAAGGCGAAGAGACACCAGTGGTGTAACCATCCGCGGAACCTGATACACCGATAGATGATCCCTGAACTTTTGAGCTCGCCGTGGGAGAAGTGATGGCGGAGGGTGTGTTCGTGGGCGCCGTTGATGCAGCTGATGTCTGGCTTGTCGTTCCTTCGACCGGGACAATCGACGTCAGCTCTGCCTCTTCCGAGTTAGACGACGGTGCCAGCTGCGAACTGACATAACCAGACCCGGAAGAGACGGGCGTAGTAATCGCATCTTCAGTGGAGGCGATTGGGGTGGTCTCTGCTGCTTTCGGTGCCTGGCTTGCAGACAAGTTCAACACGCTGGAAACACCAGATCCTCCGCCATCCTGACGATTCCGTATACCACCGGCGTACAAGGCTTGTCTCCTCAGAGGGCCGGCCTCAACTGTTGCCAACAGAATGGCTTGCAATAGGAAATACTTGAAATGCATGACTTCGTTTCGAAAAGAATGAGAATAGAAGAACGAATGGATGAGACAAAGTGCAGTATGGCAACGATCGACAAGTAGGCGCGCTTTCGAATATATGCGCCGGGCTGGGTGGAGTTCAAGATTTGCAGGTTGAGAACGAGAGAAGTAGAAACACAGAAGTTAGGAGTATCAAAGAAGGCACTCGGATTTCATGTGTTTATCGACAAAGACCACCGCCGTCCTAGGAAATGAAATCTGAGAAGTGAAAGATACCTGTGATAGGTGTTGAGACGCTCAAAAGAATGAAACAAGTTATACGAGAAAGAGAAAAAGAGAGTATAGTATGTATGGAACGATAGGAGATAGATTTGATGAACTCTCACTTGTTAAAGCGAAGGCCATACCGCAACTTATGTAAGTCTGCAAAACTAGACTTGAGCCTCAAAGGCAATATTGACATCGCGCGTCGACGTGTCTGGCCCACCTTGAAGGCTGGTCCAGCCCATGGTTTCCCGGGGGTGGCCTTACCGCGGCATGAGGATATCATGATCCGGAAGGATTTAAGATGAGGCCATCCAGAAAGACCTGCCGACGACGATCGCTGAGGCCCAATGCCCTGGGCTGACCCGCAAATAGAATGCAAACAAGCGTTGCCATCATGGTTCTGTGCTCATGTCTCCCCATCCGGAAGAGGCGTCCGGTGCTCGCCAGCAAGGTTCCGCAGCCGCGGTATTCGTATATGTCTGGCTAAGCGCCAGGTGAATCAAAGGGCATGAAGTGGCTGAGGCGAGGACGATGCCCCCCCATGATCCGTACATAGTTGACGGCGGTCTCATGAGTGTCGTCGATGCAGACGCGCGCCAAGTTATAATTGGCAGTGTCGCGTCTGCGAGACGTTGTGTGTCCAGGGGTTGAGTTCCAATCAATGCCGGCCCGCTTGGCGTACCTGCGGCGGTAGGCCGTGCAGCAGCCCCATGCGCCTGTGGCTTTGCCTTTCCGGGCCTGGACCTCGGGGTTTTAGTGGAACATGATGGCGCAAGCCCCACTAAAGCCCGCCTCCTCCAGACCAGCATTAGAAGCTGGGGTAAGCTAAACTGTGTGTATGTCGTGTGCAATAAAATCAAGCTTCGTCCCTCAGGCAGCTTGACCTTGAGGGTCATCCTCGATAACTGGTCTGTCCTTGGTCGGCTGACGGGCCCGATATGCTACTTCGACTCTTGCAACGTGTATCGAAGATAATGAAGTCCCAATCATATGATCATGTTGTCAAACTCGACAATCGTTCAACCTCGATGTATACGAGGACGCGTCGCAGCGTGGGACTCTAGCAATCGATTTGTCTGTTATAAGGCGTACCCCAAGATACACAGAGCCGTCCGCTCCTCGATCACGAATATCTGTCTCGAGCTGGTCAGTCCAGGTCTGATTTCACGCAGGACGATGACCCCGCTGGTTGGGGCAATTGGAGATTGAGCTGGGCCTTGTGTTATCTTTCCTCGACGAGATTCGGCTGTCCAGACTCCAGGTAGATCTATGGAAACTTTGACGCCGGTTCGAACAAGTATGCTGGAGCATGGTCAGCGGCAACGACGCCCGAGACTGCTCGGAATCCTTCAAGTTTGAGGAAACACCCCAGTACCTGGGCGGATATAACAGGAATGATGAAGAGGCAGACTTGGGAGCATTGATACGAGTGGCACGTTGCCGACCTTCTTGGACTTGCAGCTTTTGGATTATTGATGACTTGATGAATCAGTGGGGATTCCAGAAGGACATGGTCTAAGGTTACTTAAGTACGCTACCACCACGCGCGGCGGAGCTTAAACCAATGAACCATGTAGAGTCCATCGAGCACTGGAGCACGGAACAAGAAGCAGAAACACGAACAAGAGGCGACAACAACAGCAGGTAAACGTGATATCTAATAAGTAACGATATAGCCAGTTATATCATTATAACAGCCAGATAGGAAACGTCAAGGAAGGGAGCGAGGCTGTTCAAGTTGCTCGCAAAAAGCATTTCTCCGATCCCGTGGGTCCGATATCTGGAAACGGACTAGCGTCATATTAGCCCTCTTCTGCCCTTTTGGCAAGGCAGGACCTGACGAGCAAAGGAGCGAGCGAGGGATTCGAGCCTCCCTTTGCCCTGCACTTTTGAGAGATTGACCATATCATCAATAGAATCGCATGATTCCCAGTTCTCTTCTTTAATTATTTGTTCTCCTGTTCTCATCCACAGCACAGATTTGAGGTTTGTGCAGCGCGGGATTTCACAGGGCTTAGCTCTTGTCACTATCAGGCTGTCAGGGCAGGCTAGAGTAGTGAAGTAGTCCGTCCTTTCCAGGTTCCCGTGGATGAGACGAGTTCTGTCCGGGTTGCACCAAAAAAAAAGGCGATCCCCCCAAATCCACTTGACCCGAACACCCCAAGCATCAAGCATCAAAGCACCCAAGCAACTAAGCAACTAAGCAACCAAGCAAAGCAGCAGGACATCCTTGGAAGCAGTAGCAGCAACAGCAGCAGGACAGACAGCCGTATAGCCGTGCATGCTACACACCCCCACCCTCGCCTACCCCCAAGACTAAAATTGTCTGCACTGCACATTGCACGGGCACCGCGTACCCAGCCGAACGAAACGCGACAGGCAGCGCGACAAACCACAGCCAAGCTCCTCTCCATTTTTCCCCGGTCAGACGTCAGTCAGCCTCGACAACCACCCTGTCCCATCCATCCAAACCCAATCCCGACCCCGACTAGGCGCCTCCGCTCTCCGCCCTCGACCACTGCAACGGTGACCGTGACCGTGACCGTGACCGTGACCGCGACAATATGGCATCGCTTGCCGATGCAGTTCCACAGGTCAACGGCCTAGCAGAGCCGTCGCCTCCATCACCTCCATCGCCTTCCTCATCCGCCTCGCCATCTCAACCTCAGCCCCAGTCCGAATCAGCTCAGTCCGCCAATGCTCCCACGAAACGGAAGCGCGAAAGCAGTGACGATGGCTCCGTAGCACTCGGCGCCGACGCCGATGACGAGGAGGAAGACAAGCCCCTTGTTAACGGCAACCACCACATCCGCGATGAGTCGGCACTGATTCGCGATTATCTTGATGTTCTCCGGAGGTACGCGACCACTTTTCCCCTCCCCATCATATCCCTCCCCTCAGACCACGCCAATTGCCAGTTCGGCCGTGTGGCAATAGGTTGCATCATATGCTTACTCGCCTTTGCTAGATACGATACCACCCCTTCCATTCTCAAGCGACCATTGCCAGAGCCCTCCGCTGCAGATGAGCCGCAGTCCAAGAGACAAAAGTCCGACCATGATGTCAAGGGCCTCTGCATCCAGGACAAGGTCGACCGGAACTCTTACCAACTACTTGACCAGCTCGTTCTGGACCTCCAGCAGGCCATTCAGGATCGAGGTGCCGAGATGCAGTCTGCGCAATCCAGCGACGGCATCGAGTTTGACGAGGACGCCTTCATTGAGTTGGCCAACTTGAAAGAGAAGGCCTTGGAGATACATAGTCGGGAGATGGCCTATCCTCAAGCGGCCCCGTCAGCCGCAAAGAGCGGCCCTGGCGCTCTCGACGGTATTGCGCAGAAGCCTGCGGTTGGGAACACCGTCTTGACTGTATTCGGCAGCGCACCACAACCAAAGACCCTTTTTTCCAGTTTGCAAAAACGGGAGCCCGCCCCGGACCGTCCAGAAGGACTCGTCAAACCACTGCCCGATGTTCAATTGCCTGGCGGCATCTCCACAACCACCGTCCTCCCAACAACCTCGTCCGACAGCGCGAGTCGCGTCCCGACATTGGGCGAGCTGTTTCCATCACCAGCCAATCTGCCACCTTTGCAACCACCCAAGGCGCCCAAGACGGCGACTAAAAGCAAGGTGCTGGGCTTCTATCACCCTGAACTTGCAGAGCGGTCAAGATATCGACAAGGTTCCTACTTCACCACGGACCTTACGACTGGTGCTTGGTTGGATTACAGTAATGCGACACCGCCGTCCAAGAACAGATCTCGTCAACGAGAACGGACACTGAGCCTGGCGGGCCAGAAGCCCTCGACGGCCGACTTGGAGATGACCGAGATGGAGACGCTCTTCCGTGGCGCATTTTCGAGTTTTGCACCTGAAAAGGACGACAGCGGTGCGATAATCCCGTCAGGCGAGGTTGCTCGTATATGGTACCAACGACAAGGGCACCGATACATGGAGCAATTGATCGAGTCTGAGCGGGTAGAGGACGAGGTTGACGAGGCCATCCCAGAGGTCATTTCATTCCCGATCGACGAGGATGCGATCGACGAGGTGGTCGAGAACTGGGACGACAGCATGATCGACCCAAGGCTCACCATAGACGACATACTAGGCAAGAAGTCTGACGAGGAGAAGCAGATCGATGATATCCTAGAAGAGGTCTCTGACTCCATCGAAACGCTCTCTTCTTACCAGAGGAATCGCAACATGGCCCTGCCGACAAGTCAAAACCGGAACTCTGCCGATCCTGCAAAGGCGGACATGCTCAATGGTTCTCTGGCGCAGGAGCCGACCGACGAGGAACGAGATACCTACGATATGTTGAAGGCCCAGCTAGCATTGGTCATTCAATCCTTACCGCCATTCGCTGTCGCCCGCCTGAACTCGGACAAACTCGCCGAATTGAATGTCAGCACGAAACTTGAGATCCGTAGTGATGTCTACAAGGGTGTTATGGAAGAAGACGAGGCATCGGCCAGGCTCAAACACCAGCAACAGGCCGCGGTGCAGGCAGCTCAAACTCCCCGGCAGCCGCAACGTGCACCAAGTTTCCAGGGAGGCACCTCATACCAACAGTACAATCGCCCATTCCCAGTACAGAACCAGACCCCAGTACCTATACCGAATCATTACCAGCAGTCACCTATGCGTGCTCAGATGCCTCCAAGCTTTCAGCGCCAAGCGTCTGCTCCCATGGCAGGCATGCAGCCGCAACAGCACCGGCAGCCTTCGGGTCAGCCCTTTGCACGGCCCAATGGTTACATCCCACAGCCCATGCAGCAGAGGCCGTATGGCACCCCGGGAGCCATCCCGCCGTACCCGGCCAGTCCTGTGCAGCAAAGAATACCGGCTGGCTATCCGGGAGCACCGCCGCCTGGCACCCCCGGCCAGAGATACCCGCCGACCTTTACCGGCTATAGCCCACAACAGCAGCCGGCGGGTATGCAGCCTCAATACCATCAGCAACAAGGCGGGTTTG
The DNA here is from genome assembly GCA_003795295.1 of Cytospora leucostoma. Classification (NCBI taxonomy): domain Eukaryota; kingdom Fungi; phylum Ascomycota; class Sordariomycetes; order Diaporthales; family Cytosporaceae; genus Cytospora; species Cytospora leucostoma. The sequence goes on along the minus strand of LKEB01000030.1, from coordinate 277,989 downwards.
CTTCCCACCTCAACGGTGCCGGGGCGATGCCGCCGCGCACCATGTCTCCGCAGGTTCCTCAATACCAACCCGCTGCGAGTTACTCACCCCGGGCCGTACCGCAGGCCGTCCCTCGGCCGCAATCTTATGGGCCGCCAGGCCAGCCGGGCGCGCATCCGGGTATTCCTCGCTTCCCTTCCAACGGCGTGCAGCAGAATTCGCCTCAGAGCCCTGCGCCCGGCAGTGGACCAGGTGGTTGGGTTAACCCTATCTCACCGCAGCGGCAGTATGAGCAGCAGCTTCAAGCTAGAAATCAGGCAGCCACACGCCTGAACGCGTTCGGAGAGAAGATACAGAATGCTCACGCGATCGGCGTGTCCGGCCTTGGTGGCATTGGCATCGGAGGCGCGCCGGTCGACATGGCGAAACTCGCACAAATGAGGGCTAACATGCCCGGCGGGATCAGCCAATCATCACCGAGCCCCCGTCCCATCTCCTCTGGACTACCAGCAGGTGTAAATGGCGTGCCACAGCCATCGCCGAGTCCGGCCTCCGTCCCGGGTGCGACACCATCACCAGCACCGTCGGCGAACATGCAGTCCCAGGCGCCCGCTTAGTAAGCGTCAACGCCATGAAAAGCGAAAGGCGATGAGATCTACCAGGAGGATGTTGTGTTATTGCGGGCGAAGGCTTTCGATGAGACCCTGTTAGATTAATTACTGTTCATGGAATTTCCCCAAAAGTGGCGTTGGCTTCGGTCGTTGAGGTCCTTGGCCCGGCAGATCAGCCGGGGAGCGGAGTCGGGGGTGTCCGGCGTTTACATTTTATTGATAAATGTCATGACGGGTTCCCATCATACCCGGATTGTGTGTAAGACTTTTGGAGTCGTTGAATGCAGAATTCTTGTAACACCGCTTATAGTACAGAGAATTGTTGATTGCAGCTCTCACATCCTGGTGTCTTGTCTTGCGCATACCTATATGTGTGTGTGTATATGTGTGTGAGAGAGAGAGAGAGAGAGAGTAGCTATGACGACCACTGCTCCATGGACTCTTGACGAGGATCGACACGGGCCATAAGACAGCATTGGAGCTCTCAGTACCCAGCGTGGCCCTTGACCCGTTCGGTCAAAAATGGTATACCCCCATTCAAGCATGTTGACCCGGGAGCAGTGGTCCGGCAAGATATAGCACCGCCTTGGCCCGTGACGCGAACCGGCAGCGTCGATGCTTGACCACTCTCCCTGTCACACCATATTCTCTGGTCCTATTCGTCATCAACGAACAGGTCGAAGGTTGAATTTGATACACTGATGGGTCCTCGCTGCGGACAGCTCGGCTTGGCAAATGCGCAGACGGGTGTGCTCCGTCGGGGTGGTAGTACAGTAGACCTGACTGGCACTGACTGGCACTCCCGATATAACAGCAGATCACTACTACGGGTAGCGACCGCACAAGGTCGGCTGACTGCATATAAGCCTAAGTAGGTACATGTAGGGGCCTCACGGCGTTATTGACTAGCCGTGACCGACCGGACTGAAATGACTACCCCGTTCCAAGGATAAGGGGATGAAGCCGGCGTCGCGAACATGTAAATAGATCTGAACCTCCAGCCAGCACTCCAGTATTCCTTGCCTCCTGTGCCCGCCTGTCTATCCAATACTTGATGCTTCTCTTGGGGGGCTTTCCTACAAGGTTCTCTTTTGGGCACTGGAGGCGAACATCGTCGGTCCCCTCGTTTCCCAGACGCTTGGGCCCCGTCCGATCTCCGATGGCATCCGATAGGTGAGTAGGTAATAACAGAGCTGGCAGGCTGGGAGCTAGCTGCTCATGTATCTCTCAGACCCGGATAGGTACAGGGCAAGGGCATGTCCAAGGCCTGTCTGCGTTTGGTGGCGTTCTGGATCCTGCCGAGCTTTACCAAGGCTTGATAAGCCGGTGTTGCGTAACCGAGCGAGGAGGGGTTGGGCTGGGCGTGCTGAGAGAGGTGGTGAAGTCGAAATGTGTGGCATGGGACTGAAGCCTTTGTGTGTTTGCCACTCGAAGAGATGACTGAATAGTCTTTCTAAGCCTGTCTGATTCTCTGTCGACATCTCAATTATGAACCTATACCGGCCGTTTGTGCGAGACATACATGCCGGCGGAGTGAGAGGCAAAGCATTTACCCACTCGAGAACACATCCGGGACTGTCATATATCACATCAGATATCATGATGACAACCCCATGATCCTTTCACAGGCTGCTTTTTCAAACGTGGATTTTCAATAAAAGTAGAGGAGACTGAAGTGACTGGCCCCTTCAGCTGTATCAGCGGAGCAACTCCTTCCTACTTATACGATGGAGAAGTGAGAAAGCGCAGCACGGCACGGCACTATTAGAATTACCAATACCAGAGCAAGGAAGTGGCTTCACTCCAATAGGAACACCACATATAACCACGATCAGGAAGTACCAAAAGGAAACATGGCGGATGATGAGAGAATGGACGATGCCCATCCCGCAGACGCCCCCCTCGAGGTCGACTTCGATGACGCCGACAGCGCCGTCGACTGCGACGATGAAGTGTAAGCCCAGATCATTACCACCATCATCTTATCATGAACCACCCTCCCTCACACCAAAACTTGGACCAAACATGCCAAACTGAGAAACAAACAACAACAGCACCCTAGACTCCTCAGTCCGCTCCAGCGTATACGCTTTCGTAGAAGAGAACGGGCGCCGCTACCACCGGTACAAAGAAGGCCGGTACTTCTTCCCCAACGACGAGACGGAGCAGGAGCGCCTGGACCTGCAGCACCAGCTGTTCCTCCTCACCTTCGGCGGCAGGCTCACGCTGACCCCTACCGACAACAGCAACGACCACCCCGTCCACAACGTCCTGGACATCGGCACGGGCACGGGGATATGGGCCATAGACTTCGCCGTGCGCAACCCGGCCGCCCACGTCACGGGTACGGACCTCTCGCCCATCCAGCCGTCCTTCGTCCCGCCCAACTGCGACTTTGAGGTCGACGACGCTGAGGACCCGTGGGTGTGGGGGCCGGGGGATGGTGGGAGGGGGAGGAGGTTCGATCTCATTCACGGGCGCGCCCTTGCTGCTGTAAGTGATTCTCGACAGTAGACTCGGCCGCCCTCCCTCCAATTTTCATTCCTGAGGGATGTTCTATCTAGCATATCAAACCCACAGCCATCCCCCCATATACCGGGGAGGAAAGCAGCACACTAACCGGCGACCCAAAAGTGCTTCCGCGACCCGGACTTCGTAGTGACCTCCGCGGCGCGCGCCCTCGCCCCGGGCGGGTGGCTCGAGTTCCAGGACATACTCATCCCCCTGCGGTGCCTCGACGCCGGCTGGGACGGCTCCTCCGTCCAGCGGTGGGGCGAGCTGATGACGGGGTGCGCGCGGCGCGCGGGCCGGGACCCCGGGTACAGCCAGCGGTACCCGGACATGTTCCGGCGGGCGGGCCTGGTGGACGTGCAGGAGAGGCGGTTCAGCTGGCCGAGCAACGCGTGGGCGAGGGGGGCGCACAACAAGAGGGTCGCCGAGTGGTTCCGGAGGGACCTGTCGGACGGGCTGGAGGGGCTGAGCCTGAGGTTGTTGATGGGGGTGGGCGGGATGGAGAGGGGGGAGGTGGAGGTTTTGTTGGAGGGGGTGAGGAGGGATCTGGCGGATCCGAATCTGCATTGCTATATGCCTGTGTGAGTTGTTGCACCCTTCCCTTGGTTGAGCGTGCGTGTGTGTAGTGGGAACGGCTGATGACGCTACATATCTAGGGTTGTTTGTATGGGACGCAAGCCCTTGTAGCCTGCTTCGGGTTGTAGGGGCATTTACCTCGCTCTCTGGACTGTTGGTAGTTGAACGATCAAAAGCAACTGGGAGTAGGTGTGTATGAGATAGGGTGGGAATATGGTGGACGGTGGCCATGGTGGCAAGTGCTCATGGCGTTACAACACGGAAGGCAAAAGGTCAAGGGACGGCATGGGCAAATCGTGTTGGCAGATGCAATACCTGCTAAACCCCCCAATGCCAATCTATCGATATAATCAAATACAGAGTTGGGTATCATCATCTAAAAGCCTCGGTCCAGAAATATATGGCAGACACGTTTTACTCACGCAGATCTCATCATTGATCTCGTCTCTGTGTGTGTGTGTGCGTGCGATGCAACATCCTCTCAGCTCTGAATCCCCTCGAGGGCCTTCTCCTCCGCCTCCTTCTTCCACGCCTCCTGGTACTCGGTGAAGATCCTCCTCAGTTCGAAACAGACCTCTATCATGATCAGGACGATGATGATCTTCTCCAGGTACGCGCTGTGGTCCGAGTCGGACATCTCCCTCATGACGGTGGCCATCTCCTGTGCGTAGTCCATGCGCTGGTTCAGCAGCTTGATGCGGTCCAGCACGTCGAGCGCCCTGCCGACCTGGTCGTAGTTGTTCTCGAGCCGGAGCTCCGAGCTCTGGTCCCAGAACATGTCGGGCAGCGAGTCGGTCAGCTCCGAGTACAGGTTCAGCTGCGACCGCAGGTTCAGCAGCTCGCCCGTCCTCTGCAGGATGAACTTCTTCGTGACGGCGAGCCGGCCCGCCTCGAGCTGCATGGGTATGTCCTTTGTCTTCTTGAAGTAGGCGCTCAGGAGGGCCTCGAGGAAGGCGATCTTGGTGCTCCGGGCCAGACCCGACGAGAAGGCGATCTTGGCCAGGGTCGGGTACGTCCCGTCGCCGCCGTCCTCGAGCGGCGCCTTGGTCCCCAGCACCACCTTGTCCCTGCGCATCGTGCTCGTCGACATGCTGTCGTCCGTCTCGAACTCGAGGCTCTCCCGCTCGGCCGACTCGAGGTTGGCGTTCAGTGCGGCCTTGGACAGCATGCCCGTCGCCATGCTTATGCCCACCTCGGCCGGTAGCGACCACGTCACGACCGTTCCCGAGGGGAAGATGAAGACGTCCCCCTCGCCGCCCGAGCCCCGGGCGTGTACGACGTCTACCGTGTCGAAGCCCAGCCCGTCAGGGTCCAGCTGGTACCAGTGGTCGGTGAGGATCTTGACGACGGCGTCCATGTCGAAGGACTCGGCCACGCAGATTGCCCTGATCTGTGACCTGCCATCGTCCTCCACTTGTTCTGTTCCCACCTCACCGTCCTTAGCATCTTTTACAGTGGACGGTTTCCGATCGGGCCGTTGTGCGATGTTGACAACACGACGGAGAGGGTTGCTCAACGATTTCTTCGCAACGACTGGGGGCTTGGCTGCTGCTGCTGTTGGTACCGCCTTCTTCTTGCTGTTGTTTGTCGCTCTGGACGGTGACTGGGACTGGGATTGGTCGGGTCTCTGTTCTGCCGCGGACGAAGAAGATGGAGAGTTCGAGAAGGAAGAAGGGCCATCATCACTTCCGTTGCCATCCTTGGCAAGGAGACAACTCGAGGTGGAGAAGAAGGAACGATGTGGTGGGCGGAATGCTGGCGAGGAGGAGGTCTGGTGGAGGGAATATGTTTGAAGAGGACGGCGCGGTGTTGCTGCTCTGGAGCTTGTTTGCACGCCGCGACACAGGGCGGCGGCTACTTCTCGTTGGGCAGTGCAACGCATGGTTTATTCCGTCGGTACCGTTGGAGGCATTGAAGGGTGTTGTAAAACACCGGACTGATCGGTTGAATAAAATTATTTTCAAGTAATTCTTGACCCGAGTTCTCGGCAAACCCAAGCAAGCCATTGACTGACGTCCGTCATGCAGATGAATTATAAGCCGAGAGGTCGCTTATCGCTTATCTGAGCCCCACGTATTTCAGGGCGGATGGACCGATTGGCCAATCACACAACACCGCTTAAATGGGCTTCATGCCGACAGCGGCCCGAGAGACATACTCAGTCCATAGTGATCGAAACTTAGTAGGTTGCCATCAATGATGGTTATGGTGCCCTTGCAGCCTATATGTCTACATGTCAATCCGATCCAGATACAACAGCCATTGGGCAGTCGGAAGGAGTGATGCACAGTTTCATCACAGTGGTGGGTGGTGGTGGATGATATGTAAGGTTATCACTGCCCGTGGGTAGATCTTGTTCTTTGCAAGCAAACTTACCCTAAACTTTGGTGCGTCCGATTTCACACGAGGACCTCAACGACATCATATCAAAACTCAACATCCCTTGACTTCTGGGTCATTGTACTACCGATGTATGACCCAAGCGGAGAGAGAAATGATTAATCAAAAAGATAGACCGGAACCGCAACTCCTTGATACGTCAACACGGATCAATTGACTGAGGGCCTTTCCTATAGAAGGAAGACTATAGAAGACTATGGGAGGGGTTTCGATGGTGGCACCGATGCATGTTTGATCGAGTATCGGTTTCATGAGAAAAGGGGCGGGTGCACCGTTACATCCACTAAGAGTGCCATAAACAATGAGTGAGCAAGTGATTTGATTCATCGATCGTCCGCGTCGTCACACGAGACGCTGTTCATCTATCCCATCTGTCCATGTGCCTCGTGATCGAATGATTATCATGACCCTCGGGGATCCTCCACGAACTAATCATGTAGACAATGTAGCACTGCATACGGTGTGAAGCAAAAGTGCCGTAGTCAACTTCCCCCAGATTCGCGATGGAGCATCCATCCTCTGATAGCTTCAGGCGGGGTTCTCTGGTTGGTCTTGTGTGTTTTATGGCTGTGTTTCCTCCCACGATTCACGATTTCTTCAATCCACTTGAGCCGCTTCCTGACCCACCACCACAACATCGACCATCAACCGTACCCCGGAATTACACCACACCATCACACTTCTTCCCTCCTTGTTATTCGCTGCAGCATCATCATCATATATCATCATCATCATCACCACCGCCTTCCTATCTCCGTGCCGCTGCACCTCAGCACACCTGTGCACCGCGGATAGCTTATAAGCATCCCACAGCCTCTGAGACACGCCGGCGCCTTGCATGTCGTCACCGTGCCTACAACTATTATCGTTGTGAGCTGTTCACGGAGCTGATGTTCATTGTGGTAAGCTGGGACATTAATTCATTTCTGTTCTTATATCTATGGCGGTGTGTTGGACTATATGAGGTGTCCTGCTCTCGCCCACTGGGTATCCCTCAGTTCTGGGCGGCATCACCCTGGAGTATCAGAGTGTGGCCGTATATGCGGACAGAATTTATCTGGCACTTATAACTTAAACAACATCGTATCTACTGCTAGCCTTAACAAACTATATCACCTTACCAAGCCAACCATCTTGATCACCAACATGGAGCCCATGTTCAGCGGACCAGTGACTTACAATGAGGGTTTTCCAGGTCTAAAGTTCAATATGGATCCAAAGGAGCGCTTCTATAGACACTTTGAGAGCCAGACACTAGGTTTGTCATGTCCACACCCAACAACCATCTCGGTTCTACGTATCTCTATACAAATCTGACACACGATACTGCCCGCCAGCTCTGCAAGAAGAAATCGCCAACCTGGGCAACATCTCTGCCGCGGGCGGCGAGCGCAAGGATGCCACCGACCACGTCCTCGATGGTGTATCGAGGCTCACCAACGAGGTCTCCGACGCATCTGAATATGCTCCCCCGCGAGACCAGATGATCTACGGCCAGGCACTGAAAGCACTCCGGGAGCAGCTCAACATCCAGACCCGGAACCTGGGCCCCAAGAGCCGCTTCCAGTTCACCCAGAAGTCGAAAGAGGCCTTCATCTCGGCCACAGCCCGTAGCCCTGCGGCAGCCAACGCCGAAGATGGTGACATCACAGTCCAGGCGGAGACAAAAGACGCCCTAGGAGACCTGCCAGACCTCGCCCACAACAACCACAGCAATACCACCACCACCACCACCGGTGCGAGGGACTACAACGCCGAGATGGCCCGCGAGCCAGGAACAGCCATCCGCAAGCCCAGCTTCTCGCGCTCGCGCGAGGTCGACATATCAGGCCACCGGGGCATGCACATAATCCTGCCCCCGACGGCGGGCCGCGCCACCAGCTCCGGCAGCGTGACGGGCCTGGCCGGCTGCGTGGTGGACATGAGCAGCGCTACTACTACTGCTGCTACTGCTGCTGCTGCTGGTGCGCCCGTCGTCGCCTCCTCCTCCTCCTCCTCCTCCTCCTCCTCCTCCCTACCACCGCCACCGCCGCCGACGTTCGCCAGCCTGGCCATCAGGGACATATCGCGGAGCCTGATCGTCACGGGCCGCGTCGCCGGCGCGGCGCACATCACGGGGGTGAGGCACTCTGTCCTCGTGGTCGACGCGCGGCAGGTGCGCATGCACGACTGCGCCGACGTCACGGTGTATCTCTGGTGCGGGAGCCACCCTATCATCGAGGACTGCGAGGGCGTGCGGTTCGCGCCTATCCCGGATGTCTACTACCGTGCCTGGAGGGTTGGTGGTGGTGGTGGTGAGGAGATGGATACGGATACAGATAAGAACCAGTGGGACCAGGTCGACGACTTCAACTGGCTCAAGGCGGAGGCCTCGCCGAACTGGACTAGGCTGGTGCCCGGCGGGGAGGGGGGATCGTCTGCGGTGGTGGCGGTGATACCTGAGGGGTTCTGGGCGGATACGGTCAGGGGCGGGCCGCTGTTGGGCACGGAGGATATCTTGAGGAAGGCGGGTATTGGCATCTGATGATGGGATGATAATCGGCCCTCTAATGGACGTACCAGTGTGTCTCTGTGTACGTGTCTTGCACTTGATATATCCTGTTCTACGGTGTCCGTTGCGTTTGGCGTCGGTCTCAGAAAGCGTAACAAGGCGTTTAGGAAACAGGCGAGCAGTAATCAGTTACCTACACAGTACCCTAATTCATCCAACGGTGGAGGTCGACATAATAGGTCACATACACTAACAGCATTCCGTCCCATTGAGTCGCATATTTTGATGCATATGATATGAGCTTAGAGCTAAGAGTATGCTATGTATGACGGTGCAAGGCGGTTAGCCAAGATCCGACGTCAGCTCATCGACGACCACGTTTCGGAGCCGATGATGCTGATTAGGGTCCTAACGCCGCGGCCCTTGCGAAGCACAAATTGGATGCTAACGGTGCTATGGTTTTGGCTCATCTCCCGAATATGTTTCCATATCCTCAACCACCCAGCCATAGCCATAGAACCCAGTCAGTGCATTTCAATGTCCACGCTTAACTCTGCCACTTCCCCGACCGCGATTGCGATTTCTCGTTACGCGACCTACCGCCGGTTCCGCCACGGTGGCCAAATCCGTGCTGTCCCCCATGGAATGAGCCGCTACATCCTTAGAGAAGTGTGCCCCTAGCGCAGGAGGACCACGCTCATGGTTCTCGTCGGCAGTACCATCACCCTGCGAGCTCAGCTCGACATGATCGGCCTCCAAAGGATCTGTCAATAGCATAACTTCCTCCTCCTCGCTGGCCCGCCCATAGGAATCACCATGCTGTGCTCTTGCATTGCGAGGCGTTTCCTGTGAGATCGCGGCCGACGACGAGGAGGCAGTTTCCCCAGACTTGCTGTCCTTGGCTGGGCCTCCGGGCGTGTGATTGAGCTTAACCTTGGCTATCTTGCGCGCAGAGCTGGGACGGACGTTGGGCCGCGAGCGCTTTCCTGTGGCCTTGGGTGCTGACTGCATTGCTTCCATGGACTTGTAGAAATAGAGCTGGTTCCTGACTGCGCTAAAGTGCGCTGGTATCTTGATGCGGAGCCAGCCATTTGTGGCGGCGAGGCTCGGCCTCTGCTGGGGAGGAAGCTCCGCGGTGGAGGTTCCATGGTCCTTGGATGCTGCATCCTCCGGCAGCGCTCCTACAATTTCTGCGTGAGCAGGTTGTATGTTTCCATCCTCGGCTATACACTCCTGCTTCGTTTGCAGTAGCTCCAGGGCAGACTGATCTGGTGCCTTCGAAGTCACCACGCCAACCTCCATAGCTTCGTTGTCAGACACGAGTTTGGAGATAGTCGCGTCAACGGTTGCTTGTAAAGAATGCTTGAGGCCGATACCCCCCAAGGCTGTAGTTCCGCTAGGCTCATCTTGTGTCTCACCTGCCAGCAGAGATTTGCAGGGAGCGACAGCCTGTCGCATCGCCTCAACTGCTGCTTCAATGCCGCTCGCGGGTATATTGGCTTCTCCTTCCATGGTCAAATCAGCGTGGCTGATGGGCTCGGGGCCCCGCGGGCTTTCGGGAGCCGTTGCAAAATGATCTGGCCTGGTTACGTCGGGCATTCTGGGGTGAAGCGCTTCCGTAGGATACCTGAGCAAGTTCCCAGCCTCCTGCTCCTGCAGTTCCGAGTCTTGCTTACCTACCAGCTCAGGCAATCCCTCTTCCCCAAGTTTTTCTCCAGAAGCGCCTCCAACGGGAGCTGTGCTGGATCTACCCATCTCCTCGACGACGCCCGCGTTGTCAGAGGTAGGTACTTCGGTCGGTCTTTTCTCGTATGCGTGATGTTCCAGTGTGGGTCCCAGCTCCTCCTCAGCGAGCTCTTGTTGTAGGCTTTTGGTGCCCATGATGGCGTCTTGTGCCTTGAGGTCACCTTCCACAGTAGTTGTATCCCTGATGAGGCCTTCGGTGGTGCTCTGCCCTTCTGCCCCGGTCTCAATACCCGCACTCGAATCCTTGTTCCTGGACGGCGGACTCAAAGGACTGCCATCGAAAGCTCCCTGTCCTAGGATTCTTCTCATCGAGAAGTCTTCTTCGTATTCCTTTTCAGCGACCGAGACCATGAGGCTATCCGCAGTAACATCAGACGTCGGGGTCCTAGGCGACTAGCCCGAGGAGCTCCCTCCCACCTGCGCACCCGTCCCACCCATCTCAACATCACTGCTCCCATGGCTGAACTGAATCCCAAACTCCCGCAACTGCTGCAGCACCTCCTTCTGCCTGGCGATCTTGTCCTCCCACTCGCGTATCTCCGCCTCCTGCTCTGGAATCGTCCGCTCGATGTCAGGCAACGTGTGAACGGCGGCGCGGGCGCGCTGGATCTTGTGCCTTATCGGGTCGGTAGCTGCGGCGACGTCCTTGGTGGACAAGGGTTTCTCGCCTGGGCTGCCGCCGGCGCCTCCTGCCGGGGTCGCTCCTGACGGGCCGGTGGCTGGTGTGCCCGCGCCTGGCTTGGAATGGTCGCCGTCGCCGTTTGCTGCTGATGCGCCGTTCTTGTCGGTGTAGCGCACGCGGGAGAGGACGGTGTAGAGCTCCGAGGTCACGTCGATCGAGTCCGGGGAGAGTCCGCCAGGGAGCGTGGGCGGGTTCGCGGCTGCGTTTAGCGATGGGTGAGAGGCCATCTTGTGATACGGTACAAGCTTGTCGCAAAGTACGACGGGAATCTGGCGTATCGTGAATGTATGCGCCTACCGTGTATGCGTTGGATGGGGGTTGTAGTGAACTTGGCGACTTGTTGCTGTCGCGATTCTAGAAAGGCGAAGGTTGTAGAAGAGGAGCAAGTTGGAGGGTGCAGTCCGGCTGAACGCCTACCCAGTCAGTCTCTAAGAATGCGGATGTGGATCAGACAATAGCTAACGGGAGCTTATTGTGAAGCTTGGAGCTTTGACGAGGATCCGGCTGGAGCTACCGGTTTGCGCTACGTTTAGGTGTGGTGTGGTACAGTTATTCTGGTACCGTAATCGATAAATTGGACGACTGTAAAAAGGTCGGGGCAGGATTGCAGCGACTTCGGTTGTTGAGCGAGCGAGTAATTATCCTTGGGGGAGTTCCCGTCCGGGAACGAGGGGCATGAGCTGATGCCCCGCGTCAGGATATCCGTACTGTACCAGGTGGTGTGGTGTAGGGCCGAATCCACAGTGTTATCCTCAGCCTATCGTGGTGACTTACTGTCCCATGAATTCGGCATGAACGACGTCAAGGTCAGGCCAACCCCCACCATCGACAGAAATCACTCAATAATTAACGGATGACGGCCGTTGGATCTGACCACCTGCGCATACAACAGGCTGAGATTTCTTGTCTGCAGGATAGTCCCTCTCCTATTTAAAAACAAGAACCCGAGATCCTAAAACTCTTCTTGTTCTCTCACAAAAAGGCATCCAAACCAAACAAACCTATACACGTCCAATATAAAATTAGACGAGATGGCCAAGACCGAGCAGAATGCTGTACTGAGTACGTTCAACCCCGCGCTGAGGCCGAAACGCATATCCTTATATCACACGCCTCCCACTGTCCCCCCTTTCCACCCCCTCCTCCACCAACACCCTTATCACTGAAACCACCGCCTATGGACGGCAAGACCACGACGAAGCGAGGTCGGGCGCTGGCAACAGGAGAATCGCGCCCTCGTGATGCGGGGAGTAGCAGCTCCGACGAACCTGGTGCTCGTCCGGACTATGTTCTGGTCTTCTGCTACTTTCTGATATATCTTGAGTTGTCATGGCTGGTACTAATGATCGTCCGTCTTTACAGTCGTGATTGATGGCTGGGGAGTCCCCTCTGAGTCGTCGCCTAAGAACGGCGATGCCATCACCAACGCCAACACTCCCGTCATGGACGAGTTCGCCAAGAGCGCCACCGGCTACACTCAGCTCGAGGCCTCTTCCCTTGCTGTCGGTCTGCCAGAGGGTCTGATGGGCAACTCCGAGGTCGGACACTTGAACATCGGCGCTGGACGTGTTGTCTGGCAGGATGTCGTCCGGATTGACCTGGCTGTCAAGAAGGACGAGTTCGCCGACAACGAGGTCATCAAGAAGACCCTGTTGGCTGCGAAGAACGGAAACGGCAGACTGCACCTGGCTGGTCTGGTCTCCCACGGTGGTGTGCACGCCAAGCAGGACCACCTCTACGCTCTCCTGAGGGCTGCCAAGAAGTACGAGGTCCCCGAGGTCTACATTCACTTCTTCGGTGACGGTCGTGACACCGACCCCAAGTCCGGTGCTGGCTACCTGCAGGAGCTGCTCGACACCATCAAGGAGATTGGTACCGGCAAGCTGGCTACGATTGTTGGCCGTTACTACGCTATGGACCGTGACAAGAGGTGGGACAGAGTTACGCTCGCCCTGGACGGTCTTATCAACGGCAAGGGTGAGGCCAGCAGCGACCCCGTTGCTACCATCAAGGAGCGGTACGAGAAGGGCGAGAACGACGAGTTCCTGAAGCCTATCATTCTTAACGGCGACGAGGGTCGTATCAAGGGTGAGTCTGCCTTGTACTACAATACTGCACACCCAGTTTCCTTGCTAACTCTTTACAGATGACGACACTGTCTTCTTCTTCAACTACCGATCTGACCGTGTGCGGCAAATCACCCAGCTTCTCGGAGACGTTGACCGATCTCCCACGCCCGACTTCAACTACCCCAAGCTCAACAGGCTCGTCACCATGACTCAGTACAAGGCCGACTACCCCTTCGAGATCGCATTTGCGCCCCAACACATGGGTAACGTCCTGGCCGAGTGGCTCGGCAAGCAAGGCGTCGAGCAGGTTCACGTCGCCGAGACGGAGAAGTACGCCCACGTCACATTCTTCTTCAACGGTGGTGTGGAGAAGGCCTACGACCTCGAGACCCGTGACGAGTCTCAGGACCTCGTCCCCTCCAACAAGTCTGTGGCCACCTACGACAAGGCCCCTGAGATGTCCGCCGATGGCGTGGCCAACCAGGTCGTCAAGCGTCTGGGCGAGCACAAGTTCCCCTTCGTCATGAACAACTTCGCCCCACCAGACATGGTCGGCCACACTGGTGTCTACGAGGCCGCCCTCGTCGGTGTCGAGGCCACCGACAAGGCCATCGGCAAGATCTACGAGGCTGCCAAGAAGGAGAACTACATCCTGTTCATCACGGCCGACCACGGAAACGCCGAGGAGATGAAGTTCCCCGACGGCAAGCCCAAGACGAGCCACACCACCAACAAGGTGCCTTTCGTCATGGCCAACGCCCCCGCCGGCTGGAGCCTCAAGCAGGGCAACGAGGGTGTCCTGGGTGACGTTGCGCCCACGATCCTGGCGGCCCTGGGCCTGCCCCAGCCCAAGGAGATGACGGGCTCCAGCCTGCTCGTCAAGGCATAAATAGATAAAAATGGTTGATGTTTGTATGCGCGTGTGCGCATTGGAAATAATTCTTGGTATCGACAGGTAGCACTGGTTTTTATTATATGGAGGTTCGGGGATGGGCGTAAATAGCATGACTAGATGATCGATAGACGAACCGGGACGGGTGCCCACCTATCCTGATAAACAAATTATATGTATCCCTAGGGGGATCAATTTCACATCAATCTCACCTTACAATACCTTGTCAAGCTTCTCATAAAGGCATATATACCATCTGAATGAATCGACTGGGTGGTAAGAAATCATTTCTTCCAGAATGATGTTGTCAATAGGGGAAACCTGGGCGTGCGTAGGTGTGTCCGTTTGTGTTGCCCAGCCGGAAGCAGCGCTGGGCGCCATGGTTTGACAAACCTCCACCCTAGCATCTATAAATCACCACGAGGTCGTCAATTACCAGGAGCGTGAGGGCTCTCATAAAATGACATAGAATCTTTCACCGTAAATCGTACAGATGCTGGACATCTCACACAACTGCTATGGGTAGCGTATGTCTTCGTATAATCTAGATCCTGAGTAGGTGACGGGCCTCTGTCACCCCAAGGTCAAATAGGTCGGTGATCATGATCGATCGATAGCTGCAATGGTCTGGGCTCTTATGAGATTTCGTACCATCTCAGGTATGTAACGGAACCTACCACGTGCCTACCTAGGGGGATACAGCCATACAGCAGTTGATCACTTCTACTCACATTAAACCCGCCTACGTACACCACCACAACGAGTGGGTTCTGTTCGTCGGCAATTGTCAAAAGCTACGTAAGGGCGCCAGGGGGGCCAGAGACTAGTGCACCCCAGACGATCGGGTGTGGTATTCATCCTATACTACGTAGATATCACAAGCAGCCGTCAGAAGTGGGTGATAGAACTTTCCCAGAAGCAGCAGCAGCTCCTGTCCCCTGCCCGTCAAGGTAGCATCGGCCAAGTGACAGAGATGGTTGGCGCAAGCCAATGAGAGGCAGGTAGAGAGAATATCCAGAGAGAGACCATCTAGGAAGTGTCATACGAGGTACTGATGCCGCCGCGTTGCTGGTTGGTCCAGCCCGGAGTCAATCTTGCAGTCGCCGGGAGCATCGCCCCCGGGACGAGTCTTCGCGTGGTGCACTGAACGCAAGCTTGCAGGGTTATTTTTGGAAAGCTTCCTAGTGGTCGTTAACGACAGATGAGGGTCACCCAACCCATGTGGTACTATAGGCGCCCTCGGGCATGCTAATTGTGGAGTGATGGAGTGTACACTACATACAAGGTGTTTAGCTCCGCTTCGCCACTATCATCACCGTGTGGGCGATGATCCTCTCTCATGTGTCGGAACTTACCTCTACAACTGAAGAGTTGCAAGAGAGGCCTAGGCCCTCAGATGTTGGGATGGGATTTCTAAATCTCGATACCTGTCCCGGGTTACATTTGAGGTACGATCACGAGCTTCCGGATCGCTGTTCCCCATCGGCTCCTGACGTTGCCACCACGCCGTTCGCCGCCACTCTGGCCGGAGCTAAATTGAAACAGAAGAGAGCTATGTAAGCCGGCAGGGACATGGCCCGCCACTTGGGCAGAGCCTCCTGATTTAGCTTCCGGGTCTAGGAAACAAGGCTGCCAACGGGTCATAGAAAGTGTTATGGTAAGACACGAATTTTCGACCGCGCGCCGTCACCGCGCCGTGCGCCGAAGAGAAAACGATACACAATCTTGAGAGGGTGAATGTCGATATATTGATCATGGTCCAATATATCTTTGCTGTCGAGACTGGGCCGTATGACTCGATGGCGAACCTGGGATGCCCTCTTTCGGCTTGTGATGAGCTATGACTTCTTATCATATGAACGCTGCGCCGCAGCGAGGCTCTGGGGTCAAGGACGGGGTCTGTGGGTACCTCCGGAGATTTCACCACGTGCTGCTGCACCGTTGATGCACATGGGCCATGCTTAAAGGTGAGGACGGACTTTACAAAGATAAATACGTGTACAATCTGTATTGTACATACGTACGCGTGCAGTCATCCGGCGATGTTAACTTCGAATCACTGATGGGCCAATTCCGGCCGAGACGACACGGCGTTTGCCTTGCCAATCCGGGGCTCTGTACAGATCTCGATCGATCTCCAGACGATCTTCAGGGTCTCTCGGGGAGAACCTTGCAAACTTCGGTTGGCTCTGTTAGGGGCATTAGAACCGTTGCTATTATGTACAAGTAGATTTGAGGGTCGATAGCCGCACCCCCGTGTTGCCCGCATCATGCTGGTGGGGTGGTGGATTTACAGCTTCAACTTCCGGAGCTGCTGAAACCTTCAGTACCAACTCTGGAAATTTACATCGACACTCTCAGGAAGTTGCGTGCTGAGGTGCTACGATACTTTGCGGCTGCCACACTATCCCTGATAAATTGATTGAACCATCACCATGCTCGATGCACGTAAGCAACAGCAGACGTCGTAAGGCGGGGTTGGAGCTCTCCGCCTTCACCGACTCTCTTCAGCGTCCATGTATCAAGAACATTCCGTCGTCTCAGACAAGCCGGCCCGGTGACGGTATTAATGCGCACCTTTGTTTCATTGTCGCCTTGCGCGTCTTCGAGTGATGGCAGGCTCCATAGTCGGCCTTTCAGTGCCTCTGGCAATGCTGACCATCCACAAGCATGCACAGTTTCACAATTCACATCGGCAGCTCGCAGCTTCTCCATGCCTCTTATCGAGGGGGGGGGGGTTTCTGTCGTCTACCGCGCCATGGGAAATCCCTGGCTTCGTCTGGATCTGCCGAAAACCGGCGAACCTGGTAGCTCCTGATTTACAACTTTGAACCCCTCTCGAGCGTCGTTCCGGTCAGTTGCCGAGTCGTCACTGGGAACAGTCATTCAGGTGAAGGTGAAGAAATAAAACCGGAGGACGATTCTCGTATATGCGTGTGTGTGACGCAGGGTAGGTCGACTCGTACCGGTCACACTGCTGGCGAAAGGGGTCCGTTGATGTTGCATGTATGTAGCAGGTGCTCAGCGGGCAAGTGCTGCCGCCGTGGGCTGACGGCAGGTAGAATGACGGAACAGTGGCAGCGTTGGCGTTGAATCGTCGATGATGAGATCGAGAACAGCCCATCTCTCTACCCCAACGGTCTTCAAGGGGTTGATTATGATCATCATCTCCCCCCTCAGGTGTGACAAAGATATCTCACTCCTCACCGACTTGTCTGTCGCATAGCGTTCGTTAGCGACTGTTCCATCCAAAGACATCAGCGCCCAGCCGTCGGCGCAGGGTTGACAGGCCAGAAGGGCAGGTGGCAGGGTACTATCACTATGCTGTAGTATACCTAGTACTGTGCATCTCACAAGAGTTCACAGTGGGTCTCTAACGGGAGAGAGAGGGTTTGCGCCGTCAGCTGCCGTGCACTGCGTGTGGGCAGCGAGTCGAGGGGACGTCGATGACAGAGCCAAAGCCAGATCGCCGGGAGTGCGGATGGCGGTGTTTTTTGTCAACGACAATTGAGTGGAATTGGTCTGGAGCCTGGAGACAGCGCGGCATCGCGTGCGTGGGCCCCAAAATCAGGTCCAGGAGGCTTATGATTGGTCAGACTTGTTAGAAGAGACGGCCAGAGGAGGCAGTCCAGCGGGCCATGACGTCATAATTAGCCCATTCAGAGACGGACGTTCCAGGACATCGTTGTTCAATTGAAAGCTAGGAGCAGGTACTTGATTTCCTAGCCATATGGTATGGCTTGAGGAAGTACTCTTCTACTTGGCAGGTACCCCCTAGGCAGGTACATACGACAGGTACTTCCCCGTACTCTCTGGTGAAATAGCGGGATAATTGGAGTGTGTAGGTGCTGGTTCTACAGGCGCACCCAGCAGCACATGTACATTTGAAACATGTGCAGCGCGGCTAGGGAATACCTAGGTACCTAGGTATCTACCTAGGTAGGAAACAAGTGGACCCCTACCTCGGCCGCCTTCCAGATAGTCGTTGAGAATCGGTAAAAGCTGATCGCATCTGAGCACCTGAGATGCAACTGGAAAAAACGTCGGGCTGTCCTAGCAGGACCGACAGACTAGTATACTAGTAGATTAATGAACCCGACGATCACCATCATCTCTGTGTCTTCTCAGTCATTTCTGTTTTTGTCTGTCAAGTCTGTGTCTATGTATGTAGGGCTTCCCGTCGGTTTTCTCCGTTGATTTCTGCTCGTTGTGGCGTGGCGATGGTTAGTTTAGCAATTTAGTACCTTACTATAGCAGAGATTCTAGAAACGAACCGAGAGGCAAAGAACAACCCAGGGCGTGTACACGGGGTTGCCCACTGATTTCTACTGATTTCGACGACTACTAATCTTCTGTGGGTCAACTTGTAGCCTCGCGGGTCAACTGGTCTGGAAATTGAATGAGTAAGTAGGTACTTTACTGTACCCTGACAGCCTGACAGCCTGACGGCTGAGCGGACGGCAGTGGTACCGTTAGCAGCAGCGAGGCAACACAATGCACTCACTCCCAGGCCTACAGGCCAAGCAGTCAAACTCATCTAGTATCGACAATTTGACAAACCATGGATCTCGATTCAACTCATCGTGATCCAATTCCCGCCCTCCGACCCTGCGTCACAAGCCCTTTTGCCTCTTTTCTGCCAGTCCCTTCCAGTCCCCCCGACAAAAACACACCATAGCACTCTGTTCCCGACATTCAGGTTCGGTGGGGTTCCCTGATGCATTCAGCTTCTTCATTCCTGTTGAGAAGTTCAACGCTGCCAAGTTGACTTCCATCATTATCCTTTTCAACAACATATCGATAGTATTCCATACCGCGTGCAACACATACGCGCATACGCTACGCACACACGAACAGACGTACATACGAACTTACGAATACAACATTATACGATACCTATCTACTTACCCAGGCACCTCACGACATCAACACAACCTAATAGAGCCCTACGTTGTTTATACAGTAGCGCGCAGTAGCGCAACAGCGCACCCAGCAGAGGTATGGTCTGCTTCAACGTTTATTCCCTTGCTTTTCTCCGGTAAACATTGCCCCATTTGCTCCGCCGGAAGCCGTTGTTTCCAGGCACAAGGTCAATCCGAGTGGAATTATGACCCGTGTTTCCAATGGCCATACAGCCATACAGCCATACATTGCACTACACTGCGCCATTGCTGTGTTGCATGGCCGCAGGGCCGCATGACTGCCATTCAGCCCTTGTCACGGTATCCCTGGTTTGTTCTCTTGGCCCCGTCGGATCGCAGGTGGCAACTTCTTGCCAATACGCAACCAACCTTCTTGAACACTCGCTTTGCTCCTTAGTGGCCGATCTTGTACCGGACCTTCAACACCTACATCCGGACTGTGTGGTCCCTCAGCCTCTGGGTAAACTCGCGTTGGCGGATCCGCATGGTTCGGTTTCACACCAGGCACGGGGGACCAAGACCCATACGGTCTACGAACCGGCTCCGATGGGCAAGTGTTCCGTTAGCTTACGCCGCCGCCACGGTGGACTCGTGGGATCACCGGACAACCTCCTCCCTGGCTTCAGATAGTTCTCAAGCGCCCCACACCAGTCTGCAGTGTGTCCTTCTACTTGGCCATGGTTCTCCACATGTCATATCGAGCTTGAGCTGATCAAGATGACAACGCAGGGCACCAAACGCAATGGTCGACTCTGATGGGACATTTCAGGGGTTGCAGCCCCAAGCCCCTAATGCCCGCGGCCACCCCATGCCGAGGAGGGCATCACCAGAAAGTTCCATTACCCTTCACCACCACCGTCTCGCCCGAGATGCCTCCATGAGGCCTGGGGCCGGAACCAATACTGGGACTGGGAGCCCGCCGAGGAGGGAGTCGTCTGGAGGGAGCCACGCCACGAGTCACAGTGACCCGAAGAACTGGTTTGACAAATCCAATAGCAACGCTCCCGCCGTTTTCGAACATCCTACCATGGACGGTATGTCCCTGTCCGCTTGACCTGATGAATCTAGGAGTTGGCTGATAACCTCTGTAGTCGATCCTCCCTTCTACCAGAAACAGTCTGATTCCTCCAATGAGGAAATGTTCAACGCAGCGCCGGGGTGTGCTGACCCGTTCATGCCGCCCACGAACCAGTCCCTGGGATTCATGCCCAGTCTGGCGCAGAGCAGCAGCGCAGAAGACTTTCGGAGTGTGATCGACGATTTGACCATCGAGAACAAACGACTTAAGGAGGCATTGAAACGATACAAGCAGTTTGGCTCTGACCTGCTTCGGAAGGAGAAACTGTTCGAGATCAAGGTCCACGGCCTGCCGAGGCAGAAGAAGCGGGAGCTTGAGGCGACCCTGCGCGACTTTGCCGCAAGCCTGGAAGGTTCTGAAGCAGCATCAACGCCTCGGCCGAGGCATTCCTCAAGAACAAAGGAAGTGGAACGACTGAAGAGATCCAATGCGAAGTCCAAACACGCCTCGCCTTCGTCAAGTTCGCGTCCTGTCGACTCTGCGTACGCATCCATGTCCAATGGGGCGAGCTCGGTCGGTCATACAGCCGGTTCTTCGACCACAAACATACTCGGCAGGCCAGGGTTGTCCCGGACCAGGTCTTCGGCGGATAGGAGAGTGGAGAGCTACTTGCAGGATATTCCAGAAGGGCTGTTCCCCCGTTCTGTTGCCTTGACGGAGAGGGATAAGAAGAAGGTGGTCGTACGCAGGCTTGAACAACTTTTCACGGGCAAGATGCCAATGCAGAGGAATATGAGCCGTAACCATTCGGTTGGGGGTTTGGAAATTGCACCGCCCCAAACCCTCGAACCTCACAGGGAGGCCCTGATCGGGATACCTGAGTTGGGCGAACCAAGACAGACCCACGAGGACATGCTCATGTCACCTCCAAATTTTGCTGACGAAGATCGCGGAGATCGCGCGGGTAGCGGGGCCAGTAGTAATGAGCTTAGCGGAAACAGCAGCCAACTACGCGACGATCTGCCCGAGCAGCGAGCCACCAGGCCTCGCGACCTCGACCCCGATCGAGTGCAGGTTCCGTCCGATAACATGCAATACATTCGTCACCTTGGCGTGACGGCTCCAGAGTCTCTGTCCGAGACCTTTTATACACACCAGGATGTCTCCATGGATGCAGAAGGCTGGATACATCTCAATTTGTTATGCAGTCTTGCACAACTGCACATCCTCAACGTTACCCCCGACTATATACGCTCGGCTGTTAGCGAAAAGTCTACGAAGTTCCAGCTTTCCAGAGATGGCAGGAAAATTCGGTGGCGTGGTGGCATGGAAGGGACGAAGTTTAGCAGCGACAGTAGCGGTGACGGTTCTCAGAGAAGTCCCGATACCGAAGCCACGGATGTCTCAAATGAGGAGGGACAGCGGAAGAGACAGAAGATCGATGGACAGGCATTATCGACTTCAAGCCGGACCCAAACATATACGCGACCTCGCAATGCAGATTATACGAGCGGCTTTCACTACAAGCCCCTTTTCAGTCGCAAACAATCGTCGTCAGCGGATACTTCGATGGATGACACGACCTCGGAGTTTGGAGCTGTGGGGAACAGTAACTGGTCGCCCGGCCTTCCCAGCGATTCTGGGTCACCAACCAGGAGGAAGCGTCGGCACGACGGCGCTATCATTTACTACAACGGTGCCCCGTTTTGCACAGATCTTTCGGGTGACCCGGGAGATCTGTCTCCGACGACATACTTGGCTTCTTCAAGCCAAGACCAAACGATGACGATTGAAGAAGAGCAACCCGAAATCCACCGCACCCTATCAGGGTCATCTCTCCCCTTCTGTCCACTTATTGACGGTCCTGCGCAGCTGGACTTGGAAGATAAGGAGTCTGAGCTTATCACTGATGAGATGGACATGTCCGACGACTCCGACGATGGGTTTGGATTCACCTGGTGCAATGAACCTGGAAAGCCTCAACTGAGGCCTCTGGAGGCCCGCTTTGAGCCGTTTGGTCTGGGAGGTGTGACGCCGGATGATCACTTCGCAGTGGTTGTCGTCACCCGCCACCCTATTGACCACTCATCAGGTGGTCGACCTGGCACGAGCCCCTCAAGCTGGGACGAGAAGGCAGACGCGGTTGCCAGCCGCATAACATCCTTGACGACCGAATTACCGCATGCGTCAACTCAACCCCGTGACCGCCCCTGCGAGGTCCAGTTTCAAGTTGTTGCACAGAGGTACAAACAGCTGAGGACTCTGCCCCTTCCCCCGCCTGCGATGTTCTATCCGCCATTCACCGACACGACCGAATCTGGAGAATATGGGATCGAGGAATCTTACAGTGACGATGAGGATTCGGCCGCATTCCTGGACGATTCAGAAGAACTCGCGTTGCAGCAAGCTTATCCACACCAGCCAAGTGACTATTATGGTCAAATTGGGACTTCTGACTCTGACGATGAAGGCATGGGCAATTATACCAACATAGCACCAAAAGCGCCTCTGGTACCTGACCCAAGAGGGATGCCATCAATATCCACTCACTCTGGCGGAAGCTCCGGTATAGGAGTTGAACTCCACCCGGTCAGCTCAGGTGCCACAGCTGGCGAGACAAGTGGCTATGACAGTAGCTATTCGAACACGGATGATGATGAGTAGGAGTTCAGAACGCCACACCATGAAACACACACATGAAGCTTTAATTTGGGTAGATGTTTAAGGAGGAAAGATATTCTATTACTACTATTGCATATGCTGGGGGGAGGGGCATGTGGGCGTTTGCATTGCGTTTTATTTGTTTGTGACTATCAACGGGCATTGTTATTGGGCATGATACCCCTTTTTCTAGGTGCCCTTGGCACTTTCTCATGTAGCGGTTATTGTCGGTTTACCAAGGGTATAGGACAAAATATTCTTATTCGAAGCATTGGTACGATATAATATGGGTGAAACGTGGGTTGCGAAAGAGAATTTTTGAATAAATAAAAACTCGGTGCCCAGCGAGATCAGTGAGGAAGGCTGAGCTTGAGAGTCATAGTGAGCCAGGAACGGAGCTCATGTTAAAGCGGGTGATTGCAAGGAGTTTCAGCTCCTCTTCTTGGGAACAACAGCCTCTACGAGCCCCAGTCTTTCGAAGATGCGCTTCCAGTCGTGGCTGTATCGTAGTGAACCGCTTCAAGTCTCTTGCACTGGCAACTACTACTGGCAACATATCTTCATTCGCGATACGGTAGGCAACCATTATGAAGCCGAGGACTCGACTGATGATCACCTAGGTATCTGTTTTCCTGGCTCTGCAGGGACGATGATTGGTACACATGCCACCCAGCCCACCGTCTTCTAAAAGCCAGCAGCAGCAAACAACCCGCTCAAGGCGCCAGCTACCAAGGAACCCGCCCCCTTCATACCCCAGCTCGTGGCCCTCGCGAACCATCCACCCGCCGGCACCCAGCCGCCAAAGAGCACGCTCTGCAGCCAAGCGGCTAAGGATCCTATGTTCCGGGTCGGTCGTTGTTAGTCTTAGGTAAAGAATCAAGGGAAAGGGAAGAGACACGAAAAAGGCAACGAGCAGGGAGACGTACCGGCCCTGATGCCCAGACTCCCGAATCCCAGAACCCGCAGCGGCAGCAGGAGGGGCCACGAGGGCCCGAGCAGGACGGTCATGATCAGGAAGACGAGGAGGAGGACGAGGTAGAGGTTGAAGTGGTATCCCCACTCGCCCTGCTCCTCCTCGATGCAGCTCCTGATGCTGCCGTACAGGTGTGCAACATGGTCGGAGACCTCGTAGCGTTCGGCGTTCCGGGTGATGTCCTGCAGGGCGGACCAGGCGCAGTTCTGAGCTATGCCTTGGACCTCGACTGTGGGCTTTGGTGAGTCTTTGCTTCCTTCTTTCTTCTTTTGTTCAGTGAGAAGACGTGGGGGTGGCTGGATGGCTCCTCTTACCTCCGAGCTTGAGGTGCTCTACCAACGTCTTCACAGCGGCGAGGAGCCACTGGTGGCTGTTTTTGTATTGCAGGTCCGAGATCCGCTGCGAGACTTCGGTACGGGCTGCTATAACGGCTGGAGCGTTGGAGTGATCTCTTGCAACGTTGTTGATGGCCTGAGAGACCGTGGTGAGGAGGTTGTTGATGCTCATGATGATGGATGAATGGGTGGTGTTTCGTGGGTAATGGCCAGTGAAAGGGCCGCCTCTGGGAGCTGGTAATATGGCAAACGGGAACCCTTGGGTTGACCTTGACGGGAAGCTGGGATGAACAAGTAAGGGACTATTCGCATCGAGCTGCAGGAGAGGGTACAGTTTTTAACTGTGGTGAATAACCGAAGAAACCAAGCTGAGTTCTGTTTCCCGCCCGCCTCGCTGCTTTTGCTGACAGGCCGGGAACAATCCACTCACAAGTATTGTTGGCTACGCCTTGAGACTGTGATTCTCTCCGTATCTGAGAATAACGTGGATAGGGCCTAATCTCAGGCCGTATCTGCAGCCAAAAGTTGCCAACTTCAGGTGTCCGTCGGTTACACAAAGGGCGTGATTGGTCGACGTGTTGACGGCTCACTGTATGAGGCCCTCCGGCGTCAATGCGCTCTTGATATATCCGGCAGCTTGTTTCAGTTGTTCTTTCTTCTTCCCAGATTGAGCATTGTTGATAGGAATCAAAACAATTTTTCGCTCGTCCATTGTGCAAGTCATTTTGCTGTTGCACATTCCTGGTACGTTTCCACTGGGAGTATGCGTGGCTTTCCAGAGGTGTTATGATGTTAATATACCAGCTCATTTACTCCTCAGTTTCAGCTGCTTCTACAATCCTCACTTTGTATTGGGCGCATCTTGGGGTGTGTAACACATCCTATCGGTGGGACAAGTTTGTCCACTTCGACGTATCGAGAAGACTAACACTGGGAAACCTCAACCCTTTGTATTTGTATGAGATAAAGTTGATCCTGGACTGGCTGTTCCATGGTTCCAGCAAAAGAGACCAATATGATGTATTGACAGGTGGACATCAATCCAGCTGATATCAGTGCGCCTTCAGCTTCCCTCAAGCAAGTGAACCTCCTGTATCCTCCAACCTTCCGCCTAGCTGGGACACTTGCCCCAGCGAGGCCGAACAATTGTGGGCAATACTGACACACGTTATATTTCAACCCGCATGATCATTGGGAACTGAAGCCACTCTTTCATCCCTCTCCTGATTGCTCTGAATTCCTGCTTTGAAAGTCTATCCTCCTCCTGGCATGCATAGTCCCCATCCCACCTTCTCCCTACTATTCACCAATAGGCTTATCTCCCCTTGGGCTACCTCCCATACTGATGTCTATTTGATGACGGTCTGATGTCTTTGTTGAAATGCGTTTCCATGTCGAATATATCTATCTGAGTTGACCTCCAGCATGAGTGATGCAGATGTATATGGAGAAGGGAACAGCATTCTCTCCCCTGGACAGCCATATTGATGTCTATAGGGTTAGGGTTGAGCTCAGGGGCCACAGGTGGTCCCTTAGAGCATCATACCCGTTATATGCATATAGCCACAGGGATGCTAAGCCAGAGAGCTGCCCCACCATTGAGCTGCCCCAAGTTACTGCGTACGCTCTGGCAACCCACCATCAACTTTGATACAACACTCCTGGAACCTACATTCTGGACAGTGGTCAGCCCAAATAAATATCAAGATGGCAGACAAAGGGAAGAAAGTTGCCACAGGGTAATGAAGGAACTACCACCAAGCTTCACGACCGCAGAGCGCTGACAGAAGGTTGTACACAGTGGTAAAGATGCCCCCACCAACCCACGAGGCATACCGTTCGCCCCATTTGTCGACAAGGTGGAAGACTATGTAACCTCCCGCGCCGATGTCGAGCCCACGTTGCGAAACTTCCAGGAGATGATCGCGTGAGTCGCCATGTCCGAGTCCGAGCCTAAGGTCGTTGTCGGTCCCCGAGAGCTGTCCCCAAACTGGTCTGGCGCAAGCTGTCACAAAGCCTGAAGCTGTCAGGGCTGCGTTTCAGTTTGGCAGGAAGTGGATGCTCTGGGCCTTAGGGACTGATCTGGAATGATTGCCGATTGACATGCGAACAGCAAGTACCAGTGGATGGAGTCGAACATGCAACGAAAGTCGGCTGGCCTGCAAGACAAGATACCCGATATTCAGAAGACGCTGGACTCGGTCCGGTTCTTGAAGACGAGGACGGTACGAGCTGGCCCGCGGACAGGATGGGGAGGAGGAAAAAGGAGAATCAAGTGGCTGACATCGCACCAGGACGAGTCGGAACCTATCGAGACGACGTTCGAGCTGAACGACACATTATACGCCAAGGCTGAGGTGCCAGCTACCGAGGAGGTATACATCTGGCTCGGTGCGAACGTCATGTTGGCATACCCGATGGACGAGGCGGAAGCCTTGCTGGCCGAGAGGTTGAGCAAGGCCAAGCAGAGTCTCGAGGACTGTGAGGAGGATTTGGAATTCCTGAGAGAGCAGATTACGGTCAGTTGGCTGTCCAATACTCCCTTTCCCAGGGGCTGCCCCCACCCTGGGCTATTTACTTTCTTTGATTCACATGCTGACTGGTATATACTAGACCATGGAGGTTGCGACGGCCAGAGTATATAATTGGGACGTTGTACAGAAGCGGAAAGACAAGGAAGAAGGGGATGGAAAAGATAAGGCGGCAGCCAAGGCTGGTGGTTGAGACGGTCCCACAAAGTTGATACCTTGGAAGAGGACATCTGTCCCGGGCCCAGACGATCACTCTGATGAACACCAGCAGGAGGTATATGGCAGGACGGCTACAGCCATGAAAACTTCTGAAGCGTGTAAAAGGATTTCCCTCGGAATTACGAGGGCGCCCCGATCGAAGAGTGACAAGGAGAGGAGGATCGAGGAGCCATAGTCCCGGGGATGTAGATTTTTCCTCATTCTATGGAAGCAGCATGTAGATGTCGTCTCAAGACCATCTACATCAACGCTGGATAATCACAAGATTGATATCACCCTAAAAGAAAGATGGTGGTACTGAGCGAGAGCCGTCCATTCCGGCCAGAACCTTGAGAGCCAAAAATAACTGTTTTCATCTGCCGTGCTGAGCCACATAGCCGCTTGCTTACCGTATTCCATAAAGTCCATGTGTTGCATTGCAGGACCCTGAATGGCGAGGGGCGGGACCCGTTCAGAAGGCTGCCGACATGTAAGCTGAGCAGACTGGGTCTGGAGCAAGGTAATGTCCAATGTCCACATGTCATATAAAAGTGGACGGACTGCCACGTTGTAAACTCCAGGGCTTGGAAGGCCTACTAGGTGTAGCCTTGGTGTAAATACCTGCTATGTGACAGTGTATATAGGTACCTAAACAGCCTTGAAATGCAATTGGGCCACCAAACTGCACTGCAGACCTCCCAATGTCGAGAATCAAGAAGGTGCCAAGTGTGGGAAGTGGGAGAGGAAGGAAGGGAGCTAGAACTGGAATGGCTTCTTTTGGAGGGCTTCTCGAGGCTTGATGACGACACGGCCACCGGCAACAAGTGCCTCACGGGCCACTGACCCCACCAAAACTCCCGACAGCTCAAATTGACAGATTGAATAGGGGGGCACTGGGGGGGCCATCAGCAAGCCATCTGGCAGTTCTGGCATCGTGGAACATTAGACTTCGCCTCTCCGGACCCCACAACAATCAACACCCCTGGTGATCTATCTGGACAACACCGCTTCTTCTTGACCCCTACGACCTCCTGAGTAGCCTCTCTGATTCTCAGTTCAATTTGCAGGTGTAAAGAAAAAAAGGACCATACTTATCCTACCTTTCCCGCCTCCCCTTCACCACCACCACCAAAACAACAACAGCAACACACCGTTGTCGTCGTCATAATCTTCTTGTTTCTTGCTAGATCCCACCAATCTTCCCGACGCGCTGCCCAGGAACCCTCGGAACTCTGTCGACATGGCTGCCCCCCAAGCAACCGAAGGCCTTGAGCTCAACCCCAAGTACGACGACTATGACTTCCCCGTCGTCGCTCCCGTGAAGGCCAGTGGCCACCCTGGCCACTTGACGCCTGATCAGATCGAGAAGGTCCAGCAGTTTCGCGAGTCCCTCGAGAAGCAGGGCTACACCGACCGCCTGGACACATTGACCCTGGTATGCCCTTAATCTTGCTGCACGTGAAGTGTCTGAAAGCGATGCCTGGTTGACGCTGACACCGAAACCTTCAGCTGCGATTCCTCCGCGCGCGCAAGTTCGACCTCGTTGCTACTGAGAAGATGTGAGACCCCCCAAAATACAGTCAGAAAGAGAACAGGGAAAGGAGAGGCATCTATACGGGCAGAAGGTTGAAGAGCAGACCGTTGACATGACACAGGTTTGTCGACGCCGAGAAGTGGCGGAAAGACACCAAGCTCGATGAGATCCTGCCCGAGTGGGACTACCCTGAGAAGGAGCAAATATTCAAGTACTACCCTCAGTACTACCACAAGACCGACAATGTACGTCTCCCCTAGCACTTTTCCTCCACACTTGTCCATACCACACCATCAAGATGGGGATTAGTCTGCTAGGACCGAGGCAGCTGCTGACAGGTATCTCTTCTTCGCACAGGACGGTCGGCCAGTCTACATCGAGCAGCTCGGCAACGTCGATATTGCTGCCATTAACAAGATCACCACCTCCGAGCGCATGTTGACCAACCTCGCCGTCGAGTACGAGCGCGTCGCCGACCCCCGCCTGCCTGCCTGCTCCCGCAAGGCCGGCCACTTGCTCGAGACGTGCTGCACCATCATGGACCTGAAGGGCGTCGGTCTGTCCAAGGCCCCCTCCGTCTACGGCTACCTGAAGTCTGCATCCAACATGTCCCAGAACTACTACCCCGAGCGCCTCGGCAAGCTGTTCGTCATCAACGCGCCCTGGGGCTTCGCGGCCGTCTGGTCCGCCATCAAGGGCTGGATCGACCCCGTCACCGTGCAGAAGATCCACATCCTCGGCAGTGGATACCAGAAGGAGCTCCTGCAGCACGTCCCCGCCGACAGCCTGCCCAAGGTGTTTGGCGGTACCTGCGAGTGCCCCGGTGGTTGCATGTTCAGCGACCTCGGACCCTGGAAGGAGCCTGAGTTCGCCAAGACACCGAAGTGGGCGAAGAAGGCGGGCGATGCTACGATTGAGAACCAGAAGGATGACCCCCAGCAGGCGCATGAGGCGCAGGCTCCAGTGGCCGAGGATGCCACGGCTGATGCCCACGCTCCCGCTCCTGCTGCCGCATAGACGACCCCTGCTCGTTAGTAGTTGAGTGTGTGGATGGGCTTTTGAGGAGTTGAGGGATTGGTATATCGTCGTGGGATCTGGGCGTGCAATACGGGTAAGAGCGGGAGTAGAAGCACGGCAAGGGTTGAGCCATGACACGGCATAAAACGAATGGTGCCTGCGTAATCATTGCGAACCTCGGATAGGAAGACCTAAAGGCGGTCGAAGGTTTAGAAACTTGTGCTTCGTCACCTAAAGACCCATGCGTGACTACCTTCATGAGATTGAGAGCCTTGCAACGTTGAAAACCAAAAGATCGCACCACTTTTCTTTGGGGTGGATTGTCGCCGTAGTAGTAATGGCCATTGAAATCTCGCCTTGGTATCATTCATGCATGCATTTTTAGAGAACCCTAATTCCCCGGACAACGACGTTGGCCCCTGACTCCCAAAACGCCTTATACTCCAAACCAAACACCCCATCCGATTCTTCCTTTGCTCTCACCTCTCAGTCACGACGTACTGGCCAGCAACCCTCGCCCTCTCCATCCTGGCCACCGTAGCAGGCATGTCCCTCTTCAACCGGCTCAGGGTCCCGACGACACCCCGATAACTCCTCTCGACATCGTCCTGCCTCTCCAGCGGGCCCACACCATCCAGCATGACCTTCGCCGCCGCCGCCGCCTTCGTCTTCCTCCTCTTCTTAGCCTTGCCACCATCACCACCACCACCTTCCTCCTCTGCTCCTCCCTCGCCGTCGCCGTCGTCGTCGTCGTCGTCGGTCTTCCCGTCACGAGTAGCATGCTCCCGCGCCCGCGCGAGCGCCTCCTCGTCCCTCCCGACGCCCTCCCAGAACCCCTCCGAGTACGCCCTGGCCGCGGCGGCGGGCACCCTGCGCTTGAGCGCGGCGATCTCCCGCATCAGGTCCTCCTCGTCGCGCGCGAGCTCCTCCACGCGGGCGCGCTTGCGCGCGTCGAAGGCCTCGTACTGGACCTCGGGCTCGCCGTCCCGCTGCTGCTGCTGCCGCCGCCGCCCGGACTCCGGGGAGGGGGATGTCGTTGTGGGGGTGGTGGAGAGGTAGCGGGAGGGGAAGGTCCTGGGGTCGAGGTCGAAGCCGTTTATGGACAGGTTGGGGGCTGCTAGGGTGAAGGTCTGGGATATGTACTGTAATGGACGGGTGCGCGTTAGCGGGTTGTTTTCTCTGTAGTTTGCGTTGGGAGGACGGGGGGCGGGGCTTGGTTGGCTGTCTGTTCTCGTTCTGTTCGTATCGAGGGTTGCAAGTGCGTGAGGGAAGTTGTGCTGGCAATGGGGACGGGGATATGGGCAGGAAAGGAGAGCAGGGGCACTACGAACATCCTCGACGAGCTTCTCGATCCTGACGCGCAGCTCGTCCTCCTCGGCGCCGTCCTGGCCCTCGACCGGCGGGAACGCGGCCGTTACATGCTCCGTCGCGGCGCGGCGCACGTTGTTGATCAGGAAGGTCAGGTCCTCGGAGGACTGCAGCTCGATCTTCCGGTGTGCGCTGTCCATCGTCACGCTGGTGTTTGTTGTTGTTGTTTTGATGTTTTTGATATTATTGGTCTTGCTTGCAGAAGAGCTGGAAGAAGGGGAGGAAGCATGTAGCTGTTCTGGCTCTTGCTGGTGCGCTTCAGGGTTGTTCTTGTGGGAGGAGCGCCTTCGAGCCGGCTGGTTCATTTCTATAGTATACGGATGGATGGGTTACGGAGGTTGTAACGGTCGCGGTCGGTTATATATTCCAACGAGAAGAACAGGTCGGGATGGGAGTTTCAATATCTCCTGGTCATCGAGCAGTAATAATACATGTCTTTATGTGTGCATCAGAGCGAGTAACATCTCACTCGCACCTGTCATGAGAATTATATAGATGATATCGAGATCCATCGAGTCCTGCATTGACCCTTATCTACTTCCTCATCTGCAATGCAACAAACTGCGGAACCAATACCGCGGAGCGCGTCAAGCTTGCAGATGGTCAATGCGCACCCAGGAGCTCGTTGGTTGCTGTAGGGCAGCTAGGCACGGTAGATTAGGTAAGTGATCGTATGGTACATAGTACAGTACAGCGCTGTACCTCGCTGTGCTGTGCTGTGCATGTGCTGCCGGCCACTGCGGCCCTGGATTGTGTAGTGTAGCGGGGCCTCCGATACTCCCCAGCCCTGAAGGCTCCACTGGGCAAACCGGGAAGCTCCTTATCAAGGATCGCGGGGCTTCAGATGGTGCTTCTTATCAGCAGTAACCAGTTCCGGAAGTGCTTGCAGCTCAGTTGTCCACGGTTGACATTAGGTACCTAATTAGTCTACATCCATGTATAAATCATGTATAAAAGAGACTATTCAGCTGGGCCTGAATTTGCCCATCGCAGGACAAATCTGCACTTCAACCTGGGTCCAATGGACAATACACAACATACAATATCGTAGCTCGACTAAGGAGATCGCAGACTATACGTCATGGTCGTAGTTCGGGGTAGAGCATGGTGTCTTTCGGGCTATCGCGATGGGATGTAATTATATGGATCATGCATCCCTCCTCGTGGGACTTCAAGTTGTATGTGGCATCTCTCGTTTGCACAATCCACCAGGGTGGACGATTGATACAGACTACCGCGAATTGACATCCAACAGTTAGGATCACACCACACTCATTCGTATGAGGACTCTTCTTCGTAAGAAGATTGCTGAGTTGAGTTACTACGTCCTTCGAGGAGATATGGATTTGCCCATGTCAGCAACAATCTCTGCGTAGAGTTTAGTTAATATTGACTCTGATTTCGATCTCTCTGTCTCCATTAATGTTCCATGCCGTGAAACGCCCCCATCCAAGACCATCCATAAAACAGACCGTGACAGCAAAGAAAGGGTGAACTCCCGCCGCGCATAATAAGAAATGACTACCAAAAGACTCCCCGCATCCATTCTGTAAATAAGACCCCGAACCCCCGCTGTAAGGAGTTTGTGTATGTACGCGCATCTCCAGCCCCTATATGTGGAGTACCACTGATCCCAGCCAGTGGTGTTGCCCGAACCGATGATCAAAGGGGAAAATGAGCCGTACGCCGGGGAGGAAACAAATTGTGGTCTCGTGAGAATGCCCGTTCTAGTGCCGTTTGCAAAGTGTAGAAACCTGCAGTGACAGACCGCCAGCCTAGTTACGAGGGAACATGTTCGCAATCTCCTCATCCGTCAGTGTGATCTCGATGACGGGCTCTCGCTTGTTCTCGAGTGGCGTGTAGTCGTAGTCAACATAGGAGGGCAGGAAGAGCTCGGGGTTCCAGGCAAAGCCCTGGCTGGAGGAGAGGTAGGAGATCTGTTTGAGAGGTTCAAAGGTCAGTCATGTTTCTCTACAGTGTTTCCAAGAAAACGGCATGTGAAGTCTCACCAGTCGAGGCGGGCCATCCGGCTCCCCAATGTTGATCACAGTGGACTCTGACTTCAGGATGGCGGAGCCTAATATGACACATGTTAGCTGTCATGACATGATCAGCGGTATCGGGGATGGACCACAATGATCCGCGTTAGGGAAAGCAGACGTACCCAAGAGACTTGGACGTCGCTCGTGGATCATCTTCTGCTTCTGCGCCGAGGTCGAGGACCTGGCCGGAGTCGACGGCGAGGTAGAGTATGTCGACGAGGAGGAGCTGAGGGGGCTCAGAGATGCGGAGGTTTGGCGCAGGGCCTTAGACGGGATGTCGATGCGGGACGACATATTGGCTTATTGCTACCGGCGACGGTGACGGGTAGTCGAACAGGTATGTTGCAGCCAGCGAGGAGACGTCGACGTCAGGGCTGATAGTGTTGGCGGCCCGAACAACAAGGTATTTGAAAGAGGGATCATCAATGAAGATAACCGAGGGTACCGAATGTATGAAAGAAGGCAAAGTAGTAGGCAGAAAGACCGAGTGGGTGTTGATGTTGGGTCTGGGTTTAAGTCTGGGCTTATTTAAGAAGTGATCCCCGGTATTGAGAAGATTAAGAGACGGAGGAGTGAAGGCCTCGTAGTAAAGGTGAAGTATCCGACTGTTCCACTACGACGGTGAGGTTGCCGGAAGGGGACGGGAGGAAGGAAGGTTAAAGGTGTAATGCGAGGTTGGCAGGCTGGAGAATGGGGATGAGTCGGACGGAACAGGGGACTTGTGAGGTGACTCCCTGGCCGGGTGGTGTAAGTGACGGGCTGGTCGCCGTACTGTAGTCTACTGTGTAGGAGGTATCAGTCTATACAAACGGAGGAGGAGTGTTACCTGATCGGTGGATCAAGGCGTACGGTACGGGTTAATACCCCAGCTATAGCCTATAGACCACCGGGGTGGTCTGGTAGCGTACAGGTCAAGTTCAGGGTGCAAGACTACCAGATACCATACCTAGGCACGGCTTAGTGATGGCTGCATCTAACTGATTGCGCAATATTGACGAAGAACAGGCGATGCGATTTGCCCATCGACCCGAACAACTCTGTATGTAGTAGGTGAAAGCGACGACACGTCGGAGGGCACCTGGGGTATCAATCAGGCAGATCCGGAGGCAGAACATACAGTATGGCGGCGCTCGTGTGTTCCCAACGACTTGGGCTGGCTCATCACAGCCAACCACCTGATCCAGATGCCACTCGCTCATTCAGTCCACCTGGCTTGTGTCGTTGATCATTCGTTCAGTCAATCACTTAAGCGCACAGCACATCTGCTGGGCAACTTGCTACTGCATATACTCTCTGCATCACCACTGCACCAATGCCGGTGTCCAGTCAGACGACCCGGGCAGTGGGGAAATCGGCATGCAAGACAGCGTTGCTTGTTGGAGGCTCTTTGGCAGGCGCGGCAGGGCAGGCTTAATGACTGAATGAGTAAATGACTGACGGGGACTTGCATGAGTGAATGAGCTGTTCCCCATATCGGCAAAGTGCGGAACACGGAGGGGGGGCTTCCCTTTGAACTTAGCACTAGGGGCGGCTTAGGTGGGGTGCGGAAGGCAACTTTGGCGGGGTTCCGGTAGGCCTGCCGAAGATTGAGAATAAGGAAACATCCCAAGCCACAAAGCACTGACCAACGAGGCAAAGCCACACAGTAAGCTACCTAGGTACATGACAAGGGGGTAGTCAGCAAAAGTGGCTGGAGGAGCTGGCGTTGACGTTCGCGTTGCCTGGAGTTTGGAGAGCAAGCAGCTGGGACGTCGCCGCAGTCTTACCAAATAGCTTCTTCTTCACCACCAGTCCCACCACCACGACTACCACCACCACCACACTTTACCAACAGTCATCGCCTCAGCCGCAGTGACTCTCCCTCTGCTCCCATTCAATCACTCGAGACTTTACCGCAACCGAGCTCACCCCTTCCCGTTCCGATCAGATAGCCACAAACAGACAAGATGGGTGACGTCCTGGTAGAAAGCCCGGCGAACCATCTCGCGGCCACCAAGAAGGCCGCGCCTTCGACCATACCAGCCATCGAGAACTTCGAGGGCATTGGAACCGACACCAACGACGACTATGCGAACCTGAAGAAACTGCAGAGGCAACTCGAGTACATCCAGCTGCAAGAGGAGTACATCAAGGATGAGCAACGGAGTCTGAAGCGGGAGCTTGTCCGGGCTCAGGAGGAGATCAAGAGGATTCAGAGTGTGCCGTTGGTCATCGGCCAATTCATGGAGGCTATTGATCAAAAGTAAGTCTCCCCTGCCAAGGTCGACAGTCAAAGCGACGAGACTTGCTGACAGAGTACCACCACCAACAGCACTGGAATAGTCCAATCCTCCACCGGCTCGAACTACGTCGTCCGTATCCTCTCTACTCTCGACCGCGAGCTCCTCAAGCCATCATCATCTGTCGCCCTGCACAGGCACTCCAATGCCCTCGTCGACATCCTCCCCCCGGAGGCCGACTCCTCTATCGCCATGTTGGGCGCCGACGAGAAGCCCGATGTCTCATACGCCGACGTCGGTGGTCTGGACATGCAGAAGCAGGAGATTCGTGAGGCCGTCGAGCTGCCCCTGACGCACTTCGACTTGTACAAGCAGATCGGTATCGACCCACCCCGCGGCGTGTTGTTGTATGGACCACCCGGTACAGGAAAGACGATGTTGGTGAAGGCGGTGGCAAATAGCACTACTGCCAACTTCATCCGAGTCGTGGGATCCGAGTTCGTGCAGAAGTATCTCGGCGAGGGTCCGCGAATGGTCAGAGACGTGTTCCGAATGGCCAGGGAGAACTCCCCAGCAATCATCTTCATCGACGAGATCGACGCCATCGCCACGAAGCGATTCGACGCGCAGACCGGTGCCGACCGAGAGGTGCAGCGTATCCTGCTTGAGCTGCTCAACCAGATGGACGGTTTCGACCAGACCTCCAACGTGAAGGTCATCATGGCGACGAACCGGGCCGACACGCTCGACCCTGCCCTGTTGCGACCTGGACGTCTGGACCGGAAGATCGAGTTCCCTTCGCTGCGGGATCGTCGGGAGAGGCGCTTGATTTTCTCGACCGTCGCGTCGAAGATGAGCCTGGCGCCGGAGGTGGACCTGGACTCGTTGATCGTGCGCAATGACCCCCTGAGCGGTGCCATCATTGCTGCCATCATGCAGGAGGCTGGTCTGAGGGCCGTGAGGAAGAACCGATACAACATTATCCAGAGCGATCTGGAGGATGCATACTCTAGCCAGGTGAAGGGCACGAGCGATGACAACAAGTTCGACTTCTACAAATAAGCGCTGGTTGCTGAAATGGGGAGTTTGGCTGGCATGGTACCGCATGGCATTGCATGGCATTGCATTCGAAACCTACCTACTATGGGTGGCGGTGGAATGACCCAAGATCACGGGTTGTCGAAGGGAATGGGATGGTAATGAAACGTCTCGAATAGGTAGGCGTTCTGCCCATTGTACAATACAATAAACAACTAGAGACGATGCGTGCGCTCCTCTTCCTCAGCAAGTTGACACTCGTCCCTCTCATCGTCCACTATGGGAACCTGAAGTCCCCTTCTTTAACCACCATCAGGATGCCGTTCTGCTCTACGAATGTGTCAGAATATGGGTAGGTGAATAATGTGTGGTTTGACGAGCAGCGCGGTGTCGATCACCTCGGTCAAGCAGAACACCACGAAGCAAGCCTCTGCCGCACACCTGATACTCCTCAAGCAGGAGCCACCATCCTAGCTCCTTGTGATGAATGTTTGTACGTCCTCCAGGGAACGCTTCGACGAGGGGATTGACTCCCTTGGGCCTCCACGGGTAACCGGCGCCATACCATATCTTCTTCCCTTATACCCCATCGTGGTGCCCGTAGAGAGTCCCACGTTTACAGGGTGGACGGGGTGGCGCCCCTGTTTGTTTACTTCTGTTTTTTGCCAACCCGTCTTCGTCCCATCACAAGGCTGTAATAGCAGATTCCGGATCGCTCTCCAGCTCACATATGGGTTTCACAGCTGTCGGGCGGCTGCTTGCTACTGCTACTGTTACTGCTACTGTCACCTCTGCAGCAAGAGTAGTTCCTCCTCCACCACCATCACCATCACCACCACCACCACCGGCAGGAGCAGGCACTTTTTGTTTTTGTGCTTCTCCCCGGTACGCCGTGCGCGGGGTAGGTATCGCATAGACACTCCCAAGCTATCGACAGCAAGGCTAGCCAGGAGGCGGAGGTCTTTCCCACCATGAGCCACCCGGGCCGCCACAGGGCCCGACTTGAGATGGTGCTTATGGTAACTTTCATGTATCAGCATGCCTGATTGCTCCGCTTGCTTGCTTGCCAGCCTGCCATACGGTCAAGATCGATCCCTCGGCCCTCGCAGTCAGGCAGTCAGTCAGTCACCTACCTACCTGGCCCCCGATCGACTGGAAGTCTTTTGAGATGGACGGGGTTCGTTTGTGCCTGCTGGGTGTTCCTTTTGCGATTGCCATGGCCGTGATGTTGTATGATCAACGGTGAGGGCCGGCCGGCGGATGGACATCTTGGAGGCTCCTTCTGGGGGCG